>JAOXYL010000090.1:11469310-11485375 GCA_028564955.1 Terapon puta
TCACATGAGTTAAGTACTACAAATACAGAACTTGCATTTTAAATTATTTATATTTATTAAAACTGAGTGTAGAAGATTCGTAACCATATTGATAACTCTTCCAATGATGATGTAACTTGGTTTTCACTTTCTCCTCTCCCTCTTTAAAGATGGTCTAGACTGATCCAGACTGGCCCCGTTTTAAGTCTTTGAGTCGAGTTTTCCCAGCCTTGTGTTTCCTAAATGTGTTTTGGGTCAAGGCAGGTCATTGAGCTCTCACTGGTCAGTGATCCTGACTGATGACAGTTCATTCAGGCCACATCTGTGGGGAGCACTAATGAGACCCTGGTGTCATGTGGCCTTTCGTGGCATCAAGTCATTTAGAGTCTGAAGCAGGGTGAGCCCTGAACCCTGGAGAATTCACACTTGTATACTGCTCTGCTGGTAAAGCTCACTTATGTATCTTCTCCTCCTAGCTCGTTGTCATGCTGATCTTAGCGATTTTAGCCCGGCGCACGAAGGTAGGCGATAAACAGAAAGGACTCCCAGGTTTACTCAGGTAAGGGTCTCTTTTATCCCTCTTTTCTGAATAACATAAACAACATGGTTAAATAGTTAACATGGTTAAATGGTTAACATGGTTAAATGGTTAACATGGTTAAATGTAAAATCAAGCCGCTCTTTTCTATTTTTTTTCCTTCTCCAAAGTACGCAGCAGATGTATATATTTATTTTTATCTGGAAATATCAGCATACCTTAATTTTAGTTTGTCCTGGACATTGTTAGTATGTTAGTTTGTCAGTTTATCAAGGCAGGTTTTGGCTCTTTTTCAGTCAAAGATGTGTGGGGTTTACCAAAGGCACTGTGAGTCATGGAAAAACTTTTAAAGTAGTGCATACTTGCAAATTGTAACAACACCAACAGCATCTGCTCTAATTTAATCTTTTGATCGGCTGTACCCTTACCTTCGAGCTATTAACCCTGAAATCTGCTCCAGTGAAGCTGCTCAGTGGTCATACAGGGTAACTTTGAGGTGTGTATGGGTGTGTGATTTCCATGCTCAGCAAAAATAGAGGTGAAACAAAGACTGTTGGATTTTCTGTTTCATGAATGGAAGCTATGGGCAGCCTAGAATGTGGAAAATCACATAAAAATGTCTGATATACTTTAAGTCAGTAGTAATTATTTTGTGGGCTAAAAGTTTTAACTTTAAGTTTCTATGGTCGTTTTTGAAGTGTGTCATCGCTGCTCGGTAACTGTTTCATCCAGATGTGGGGCTGCTAACACGAGGGCTCTAAATACCTGCTGCTTGATTTCACAGTCCGGTCAACTTCCTGGATCACACGCAGCACAAGGGCCTGGCAGTGGCTGTGTTTGGAGTGCTCCTGTGCAAACTCTGGGGCCTTTTCATATCGCCAAACCCCCTCCCCTTCACATCAGACACAGCGAATAAACGTGAGGATTTCACCTTGGTTCTCTCTCTCTGGACACTGCATTCACTTGAGACACAGATTTTAATCTCCTAGAGCCACTTTTCAACGTTTATCTCAGTAATGTTCAAGTGAACTAAAGAAAAAATCAAATGGACATGGCCCTATAAATAACATTTTTGTTGAATATCTGTATTATGTAATTGGATTATCTTCTCTCCACGTTTTTCTGTTATTTTAGACTTAAGAGTTTACAAAAAGCTTTTCTTAAATAAAATTACATAAGAATTGACTCTAATGAGTCTGTTCCCTGCAACGTTACACAATTCCCACACAGTATTTAAGGTTTGTTAGAATAGGAAATACAGTGAGTTAAGCAGAATGCAGTTTGAATCATGCATAGTTTTCACGCATTTTCATGTGAAGAAGTGAAGCAGAATCAGTTGTCAAAGTTACAGTGTTGATTTAAATCACAAATCAGCATAAATTCCTTTGGATGCTCTGACTTCTCACACATTTCTGTTGTGTTTGCAGAGAACTGGGTGATTCTGGGAGTCTTCTATTACCCCGCATTATACTACCCTCTCCTGGCATGCGGCACTTTACATAATAAAGTTGGTTATGTACTTGGTAGCCTCTTGTCATGGACGCACTTTGGTGTTCTGGTCTGGCAGAAAATTGACTGTCCCAAAACACCTCTGGTAAGCAAAGATTACTTTTCAATACTATGATGTACCACTGCATCTATATAGAGTGCCTTATGTTGTCACCAGTAGATTGTCACTGTCTTTGCAACATCTCTCTCTGAGTTTTAAGGATTGTTTCAAAGATAAACCTGATTTGTTTCCTTCTTGAAGCCCACCGATTCACGAACAAAGATGTTGATGTAGCTTATGTAAGAGATGCGATTTGAAAAGATGAATATCGGGCTTCTCAGCTTGATTCACGGACACATGGCTGGAGCTTTAAAACCAGCCACAGATTTTGTGCCACATCCACATTGTTTGGGTTTTCTGTTCAATGAATGGCTACAACTCAAAACAATTAGTTCCGCTGTCCGTTGGTCTTAATCAGCAGGCATTTGTCACAGTTAATCAGTTTATCGTGTGTGAGAGAAATCCAAGTCTTTTTTTTGGTCTTCTTTCCCTGCCATGAGCTGTCACACACCAAACACAACAGGGAGCTCTTGAATTCTGCAAGATGAAGCATAATGACATAAAGACAATTTAATACATTTGACTAAATATTATGTTTAGTATAGTATTTCTTTCTAAACACAGATAATCACACTATTTACTGTATGACTGAACTGGATTTTTTTTTTTATTTTAGCATAGATCTATTTAAGTCCTTTTCTTGTAGTTTTAAGATGTATTCCTTGTGGGTCAATTCAAACCAAGTTGCTAGATGATGTAGAGTCTTTTTTTCTTCTTTTCTTCTGCAGATACACAAACACTACTCCCTTTTCTCCAGCCTGCCCCAGATAGCTTGCTTGGCATTCCTCAGTTTCCAGTATCCCCTTCTTCTATTCAAGGGCTTAAAGGGCACTGAAAAGAACAATGCTACAGAGGTAAGTTTGGCATGTCTGCCTCAGATGGTTAGAGTTCATAGTGCTAATTGTCTGGACTACTTACATAACAAACTGGTGTCTATGTTGATTCATAGTCACGTTCACGTAAGCATCAGCTATTAAAAAAGCTAAATCTCACTAAGACGCTCATTTCCCCTGAATCTGTGCATGTGAGGAACCTTTCATAAGCCGCCTGCTAATCAAGGGGCTTATCATGCTCATACAGTCTAGGCTGAGGGAAAATGTGGAGTCCGACGCAGCATGCCAGTTGCCTAATCATTTTAAGGAGATTTGACGTAATTGGTTTATGTTATGTTCTTGATCAGATTATGAAAAGGTCACCTTGTTTTTTCACCAAGAAGACACAATGCTGTGTTTATTTGATGCTAATCTCAGCATGGGTGTGACAAAGCTGCGGTGAGGCGATTGCCTGTAGCTCGACACACCCCCACTTTCTCTCCTGCGCCGCGCAGGAATGTACCTGACACCAAAAATCTGCACAGACACAGAAACTTGCTTTAAAAAGACTTAATTTGTGAGCATTGCTTCAAAACGTCAAAGTCAAACAACACCTAAAAACACAATCTTCCAAATAAATCCACAAATAAAAAGGGCCAACTTACGTGTTTGTGACTCCATAAATTAATCATCAGCTTCACTTCACTGTTCTCGCTTATACTGTCTTCCATGATCATTTGGTTCCTTACATGGTGGCTGTCCATTCTTGTGTTAGGATCTCAGCAGCAGCTACTATAAAGACTATGTGAGGAAAATGCTCAAGAAGAAGCCCATCAAAATCAGGTGAGAGCTGCCTGGGTGTCTTTATAGCTGTGAAATCTAACTGACAGGAAGACGCTGTTTGTTGCCCGGCCCGTAGATCACGTCTACCCTTATTGCTTTATTACAAATGAAAAAGAAACTTATATCTGAGCCAAATAAAGTGTAATCTCAATATATTTCAAAATACCAATGGCAGATATCTAAAGGAAGCAGGTTGCTGCCCTACTGAAGTTCCTTGACACTGTACCCTCATTCAATACATAAATACAGCTGATCAGCATGTCATGCAGAAGCTGTTCTCGTGGTCATTGTGCACCATATTTTTTCTACTTGTGGAGGATTTGTGACTCTGCCTACTTAGAAATACCTGTTTTAAAAATGTGTTATCTTTGAGGCTGGTGGCAAAAATGACTCATTCATTCACAAATGTATCCTGATCTCATGAATTAATTAAAGTGTGGTGCTGCTATTTAAAATGACTCACCTATGTTTACTTTTCGCCTCAGCACATCGAGTACAGAGACGCCCAAGCTCCCCCAAAGAATAGCTGATGCTGTGAAGTCATACATTTACACACCAGAGGAAGGTAAATACACTGTCTTGGTTGTTTCATATGCCAGCTGATGCCTTCAAGTGTCCGTTTTTTTAATTTTTTTTTTTTTTTTTTTGAACAGCCTTCCGGTTTCCACTGAAGTTGGCTGTATCTGGTGTAGTGTCATTTATAACCCTGTATCAGGTAAATACCATACGCACTATTAGGCTTTATAGTTAAACACTATCCAAATGATCATCATATCCTGAATGTAATATGTCGACCTGTGCTTTAGGTAAAACCTTAAATGCTTAGTTCAGAGTGGATAGCAAAATAACTCTCAGATGACTTAAAAAAAACTATTGTACTGACAGACCCAGAGTATTTATTAAATGATCTGGTCTGTTTTATCTTTTTTTGTTTAGGTGGGCCTTCTACTGATCTCGGCAGTGGTGCCGACGCTCCAGACCGCCCGTATGGGAGTCAATGATGACGTCGCCAACATTTTAGCTGGCTTCAAGATTATGTTGTCACCAGACAAACATGAAGTGGTCAGAATCGTGGTTTATTACATGTGGTGTGTAGAAGGTGAGTAAAAGCAGACATTGGGGAAACGAGATAAGCGTGTAGATTTATCTGCTCATTTTAACATGAATGCCACATGCTCTCTGTCCTGCAGTGTGCTATATCTCAGCGATGACCCTGTCTGGTTTGGTCAACCTAGCTATGCTCATGCGGTCCATGGTTCTGCATCGGTAAGTGCGATGGGAAAACAGACATAAAAGCTTTTTGTTTTTTTCTTGTTGTTTTCTATTCTCTCTCCAAAAGTTTCCAAGAATCGTGAATGTGCATTCTGGTTCCTTCATTATAATGCAATGGCTCACAGAGGAGTTATTATAATATAATAGAGTACTAAATGGAGCACTAATCACCCAGACAGACAAAACAGCATTCATTCTGCGTTAACTGCCGCTCGAATTGAAAACGGCCATTAAGATAAGAAATGAAATACTATGCTATTACCATAAATTAGATGTATGAAAAGAAATGCCCGTATTGAGTATTGAATTTCATTTCGGTCACATCTCATGCTAAATTACCTCTTTAATTTCCTATGCAATCTGTATATTTACTGACAAATCGGTTATTTTATTGGATTGTCTTGATTGTGTTTTTCTCCTGTAGGTCAAACCTGAAGGGTCTGTACAGAGGAGATATCTATAATGTTTACAACTGCCAAAGAAGTATCAGGGCTTCCCGGCCAGCTCTGGTCTGCTGGATGGGATACACCAGTTTCACGGCAGCTCACATCTGCATGGGTAAAGTTGCATGTTGTTTGCTAAATGAGAAGAATATGATATGAATATAATACAGATTTTTCTTTCCCCAGATCATGGTTGCAGTTTGCGAACTTTTTAAAAATAGTTTGATCACATCAAAAATGCTGCTAAACCATAGAATTTGTGTATTATATAGTTTGATTTGTACAACTGATCACATCTTTTCAGATAGTAGCAAAGCAGTGTAGAGGATGCAAATAAGATCCTCACTTAAGCCAAAAGCCCTTCTATTTAGACATTTCATGCCATATTGATAGTTTGTGTTCCTTCACGTGTCTGTGTAGCAGCAAATTAAATCAGATAGAATAAATATTCGAAAGAGACCTTTTCATTTCTGTCCTTGAGCTTTCCAAGAGAAAAATTATTGCTCACCTCCTCCCTCCATTGTGATATGATAGGAAGAGTGTGTGGGTCTAGATTTGTTGGATGCTGAACTTGGTGTGTGGCTGTGAGCTCTGATCCTGATGCTCTGATCTCCCCCCCCAGGTATGATCATACAGACCATGATTTTCTTCCTCTGCCTCCTGGTTGCCGTCTTCCTCATTATCATGCCAGTGCTGCACGGACAGAATCTGATCCTGTTTCAGATCCTGCTGAGCATGTGGTGAGTGTCATCACATCACTCACTCATTAAACTTCTCTGACAGATGACAGCATGACCAAGGCTTAATTCCCTGCTGTAACATTGCTGTCGTGTGTTTTTGCCTTTTTTACCTTTTATAATATTTGTTTTTCTGTTATAATGTCTTTTATTGTGTCACTGCAGGACATGTTTGATTGTTGATCTTTTGCTTTCAGGCCCTTCTGGCTGATGATTATCTTGGCTGTGTTGATTCAGCATATCACTGGCAGGTTTTGCTTCATCAAAAAAACAGCAGGCACACGAGACCTAGACAACAGGTGATTCCCCAAATCTGTTGTCTCTTTTGTTCACTCATTTATGGTTCCTAAGTGGTTTACTGTCCGATATTTGCAGCACATCCCCGTTTGTCTGATGCATTCTGTCCTTTATTGCAGGGGTAATCTGTTCCTGCTGACGTACCTGCTGTTTCCAGTCAACGTCCTGATTGGGGTGCTGCTGGCAGTGTGGCGCATGATCATCACAGCTCTGTTTAACATTGTCCACATGGGACGCATGGACATCAGTCTTCTGAACCGGAACGTGGAGGCATTTGACCCAGGTGAGCCAGCAGCCCGTACAGATGAACACAGCCACAGAGTCACCGTCTGGTACGCTGACCAAGCCAAAGCATCGGGTCAAGTTCAGTGTCATCATGCATTAAAAATATATCCCAGGCTATCCCATCTGCGAAATTACATAAAGTACATGTGTTTGAATTAAATAAAACATTGCTTGGAAAATCAATACCTCAGACTGCATTGCTCAATTATATTTTTAATTTTCCTACAGGCTGTTTTTTTTAATCTTTTTATTTTCAGAACCACAATGTTAACGTATCCGTTGATATTAACATCATCCTTTTACCTTTGTGGCTGTCACAGTGTTTTTTTTTCACTGTCCCTGTGAAAGCTTATAAAGAGAAGCAATTTTCTATGAGCAAATGCACTTTTACTGATCCCACTTAGGGGCCAGAAATGCATATCCTATCCACTTTACCTTGCCAGTAGCTCACTGCAGCTCATATGATATCTGTATTCAGTGCAGCGCACAGGACTGTAATTACACACCGGTCTATGAAATGACTGCAGATTTAAGACATCTGTTGTCAGGAAAAGCAGGAGGTTTAAAAAAAAGTGTGATTGTATGGCTATTATGTGTGATTGCCTCAAAGCCAACATGGGGTGGAGTTGTATGTGTTTATTGCTTTTGCCCAGCCAGAGTGATCCCCCCTCCCTGTGTCTGTCTGCAGCCTACCGCTGCTATGCTCATTATCTGAAGATTGAGGTGAGCCAGTCTCACCCCGTGATGAAGGCCTTCTGTGGGATGCTGCTGCAGTCTGTGGGCCCGGAGAGCAATGCTGCGCAGAGGTCACGGGATGCCGAAGAGGGTCTGTAGCACGAAACTCCCATCCTCGTTTACACACTAATGAGTCGGCCTACAATGGCCCGGCTCTGTGCGTTTGGTGTGTTCATACATTTAAAGGATAAAGCTGGTGTCACAGTTTCCTCCTTTATCCCCCTCCTTATAGTTTCAGATTACCCCATCCTGTCTGTGGCACTTAATTATACCAATCAAACAGAAGTAAAAGAGACTATTTGCTCTAGAGAGTATTTATAGCAGCAGGATGGTGAAATTTATTCAAAACAAACATGGTAATGAAAGAACATGTCACCCAGTGCGGCAGAGTGATTCACTTTAGTCGCTTTTGAACAGCAGTGGAGGATTTTGGCACAGATGAATCAGATATAAAATACCTTGGCTGTAGAAGTGATACTTGTTATCAATTCATCATCGCTTTTGGTCTTTTCACAGCAATAAGAAATGTAAAGAATATCGCCAGCCTTATCCTTTAAAAGTGAACAGTAGATTCATATCTACATTTAAGTCAGTGCGACTCTTTAATTTCTCCAGGGAGGTTAAGAATTCAGTAGCTGCTCACTATAACACATAATCAGATCATAACACCGTCAGGCACGCGCAGAAGAAATGAAGGCTTAAGATTTCTGATTTAATATGTCAAGGGCAAATTGAGTCTTGCTGTGGTGTAATTCACAGTTCTGCTGCTGGTCTCAATCAAATCAGTCATAAACTAATCAGCTGTCTTTATGGCGCGCCCACACTCGCCTCTGTCACCGGCAGACACTGTAGTCCTATACAAACAGGAAGTGAGTGATAGTCGCCTACCTAATATGCATTGCGACAGGAGGACTTTATCAATTATAACGAGACATTAGCAGGAAAATGCATCAGGCTTCTGCACCTGCTGCTGTGGAGTCCAACTCTTGTACAGCATCTCGTCACAGCCGAGTGCAGTTACAAATGTGTAGTGAAGTTGTTGCATGTTTGCATGGAGGGAACAATGCATTATCAAGAATAATCTATTGTATCACAAGGATTAGCTGTGGAGTAGCCGATTACACAGATGAGCTACGTTAATTGCCTGTTTCATATTCATGTAGCCCAAGGGGCATAAGCTTTCAGTGTGTTAATGGCAAGCCCAATATGCTCCCACCATGCTTAGAGGATTAAAATATGATTGCTTTCTATTATTACCCTTTCTGTAGTGTTTAGCTGGTCCTGGGTGGCCTTTAGAAGAGTCTTTTCCCATCCCAGTTGTTATAAAAAAAAAACAAAGGACTATCTATTCTTGAGGCTACCACAGAGGGTTTTTGTATGTGTGACATACCGTCAGTGCTATCATGGTGTCTGAATCTCCTCAGGGATCCAGCTGGTCCAGCAGGAGAAGAAACAGCACAAAGTGTCCAGTGCCAAGAGGGCCCGCAGGCACTGGCAGCTCCTCTACACCCTGGTCAACAACCCCTCCCTGGTGGGCACCAGGAAGCACTTTCAGCGTCAGACCGCAGAGAGCTTTCTGAACGGAAGCCTCGACCGCAGCGCCAAGGACGGGAGCAAAAAGGAGGCAGAGGCCGCCGCCAGCAACTGAACGAGAAAGTGACCCTGATTAAGGATTGGCTGCAAAAGTCTCTTTTGGTTTTGGGAAACTTCTACAGTCATATAATTTGTCCACGCCTGCTGTAGATGTGTGAAATAAGTGCACTTATAGTTCAGTGCCACACTTAGAGATGTTCGCCTGTCCGGAGGTGGTGTGTCCACTTTGTGCTCTTCTGGTTGTTTGTATGCGAGGGCCACAGTCTCCCGTCTGATGGGGACGCTCGTGTGGCACTGAACTCCCATCTGAACACGCTCTTTATCCATCATGTTCAACGCGGTTATGTGCTTACTTTGGGATAGCATTCATTTGCTTTATGTGGTAAGCTGCAGGTTAAACACATGTTTTCCAATATGTTGTTATTGTCATATAGTTCAGATAATGCAAATTTGTGATTACTCAAACTAAACACATGGACACGCAATCCAATGAAACATCCTCTCTAAAGAGCTTATTAATATGTAGAACATTTCACTATTTATGAATTTACAGTTCTCATAGACTTGGTAAGACATTTCATTTTTTTTTCTTTTTTTCAATTGTACACATTGTGTGTAATTAACAATAACCTGTGGAATATAGACTGTTTGTATTTTCGGTTTTATTTGTAGCTCTTTAAGTCCAAAACCACTTGCTGCTAACAGCATTTTCTTATTATCATCTAAACTCTTTTCTGGTCCCTGATATTCATCCACATTTCATCATCTGTCCATGCATTTACACGTAAAATGCCGACTTTTGAGTGAAATACGAACAGCCGAATGTTCCCTCTGATTACTGTGAAAATAAAATAAAAACAATGACATCTTCTCTTTTATCCTTCGTTTGTTTTATCATAGGAGTATGTCCTCCTGAAGTGTGCTGAGGATACATTTATTATTTATTTGCGTGCTGCTGATGTGACGCTGCTGCCGTGTTGAGCGAACTGATGAAGACAAAGGGAGGCTTTGTGTGGATCAAACGCAGTTATGTTTCTCTTCATCCATTGCAAAATCGATGTCTCTTCTGCCTTTTCTCGGAAAATATGACAAAGACCAGGGTCCCATAATAAAGAGGCATCAAAAGAAGAAGAAATGATAACAAAGATAGATATGAAGTAACACTGAATTTCGTTTACGAAAAAAATTAAAAACTTAAACAAAAAGTCAAATCGAATTGCATTGATCTGGTCGCATTTTTTTCATTATTTCTGATATATTTAGGGGAAAAAAATCTGATTTTCCTCCTGAAACATCTCAGTACGCAAAGACAAATCCAGAAAATAGTCTGCATAGTTTCATATGTTTTATTAATTCCACTTACATAAAATTATATCAAAAGATCTTGAAAGGTCACGGGTTTTTCGTCTTACAACAGTTCACAAAAACTCACTATATACATTAAATTACGAGACAGTGAAGCCGTCGGACGCACATGCGCCCTTTTTTGTTAAAGGCTTCATAGAAACTTACTTACCGTCGTTTTTTTAAAAAAAAGAAAAAAAGAAAAGGAAGTAAAATTTCATTTCACATGGCTTTACATCACAGGTCGACAGTAACACCTAAAGTCCTCTACACTACACTAAGAAAAAACCACACAGGGAAATACGTGTGACATGCCATGGACACGGTCATCGTAAAAAGCGAGAGAGAAACAAGCACCCGTTCAGAAAGAGGTTAAAGTCGCACATTTTTTAAAGCCTTAACGTTACGTCAAATAACATCTTGTTGGTAAATATCCCGGGATTTCCCGTCAAGCACAACACACAGGTGAAAATGAAAATTTTCCCTTTTGGACGCACATGGGCAGCGGACAGCTCTGGCGCAAAAAACAAAGATTTTATTCATTTTATGTGTTCATTTATTTTTTTAAAAAAATCACCGACGCCAATTATATGCATTTTTACGTCATTTGATCACACGTTGTTATCCAAATCTGTGCACGAGTGAGGAGAGGAGCCTGAGAAGATGATAACTGGCCGGTGTGAGATTTCTTCTCACACATCCTCGCACAGACGCGCACACCTTAGAAAGAGAAAATAGTCCCTGATATCACTTTATTTAAAATGGCTTTAACAAATATGGCACTTTATGAAGATTTTTTTTGTTGTTGTTGCTTTGTTTTTCTACGCTCTCCAAATCGTTTTTTTTTATTTAAATACCTTTTTCTTTGCCTCCAATTACGCGAAATGACGCGCCTCGCCGCTTGCACGATTTGCGCTCATGCCCATCTCCCCGTTTGTGTGTGCGCGTCCTGCAGAAAGGGAAGGTTTTGCTGCTTCTCTGTCAGCTCGGAGGTCTCAGAAAATCGTACAAAGTTGTGCTTGCGCCGTAAAACGCATGTCGCTTATTTTAACCTTACAGCAGACTACACGTCACACGAATCCACTCACAATCTCAGGTGACTGACGGAGTACTTTCTGAGGTAAAAAGGAAAAAAAAAAAATGAAACGATCCACCTTTTTTTTGTTTTCTTAAAAACAGGGGAGATCGTTTTCCCAGATGTGGCAATGGTGGGTGAGTTACCTGCTTGGATGTAGGCTACTTGAAAGTAAAATATTTTACAGTGTGCTCGCGGGCGCCGGCGGGGCTCAGCGGCTCGGCTGCTTGTAGTTCCCGTTGATCTCCTCCGAGATGTTGACGGCCTCTGCTCCCAGCGGTAACCTGTCACTGTACTCCGAGCCCACCTCAAACTCCTCCTGGTTGGTTTTGGACGAGGACCCGGGGATGGACTCTGTCACCACGCTCCCCTCGGCCTCGCCCTCCCCGTCTCCTTCCTCCCCCTCGGCCTCCCCCTCCCCGTCTCCCAGCTCGCTGGGGTTGAAGGTTTTCTCGGACTCCACGAAGGACGCCCTGGGATCAAAGTCTCCAGTCATTTGCTTCTCCATCTGATCCGGATTCTGAGCCCTCATGATCAGCTTGTAGGTCTTCCCCTGGTACTTGTACAGCAGATGGCAGCAGGTGGCACCCAGCAAGGGAACGGTGGCCAGACCCAGGAGGAAAATACTGACGACCACGATGATGAGTAGGGAGGGGATCTTCTTCCTGGTTGTGAAGACTACCTGGACTTGGCAGTCCTGCCCCCCGTAGGTGAGACAAAGTGTGTAATTGGTGCCTGGCTGTAAACCGTGGAAGCGGTAGGCATTAACCCCCTCCTCTATGTTGGACCACTGAACCATGGAGTGTCCGTTACCTGTATTTACGCAGAGGTAGAGCATGTCCAGGGTGGCTTTGCCGGACGAGGACTGGAAGAGGCCCAGGGGCTCTTTATTCACTGTTTCCTGGTTTTCAGCGTGACTGAGGTGAAGGTTTGATTTGCCGCTGGGAAGCTGCAGCGGATTCAGCTGCACTTTGGCCTCCGTCTCCGACACTTCGAGTGCAATAACGCCAAAATCAAACGTGTACTGCTTCAAGTCATCCAAGCTCAGGTTGAAGGCATGGTTGGAGATGTACTCGCTGCTGTCCCTCACGCCGCACTTGCTCGCAAAGTTGGGGGCCTTAGAGACGCCGCCATCCTGCTCGGCCCCGTCACTTTTGTCCGACGAGCCTTCGGGGCTGCCCTTTGTCTTTTCTTCTGGCTTGTTCCAGTTGATTACATTATTTTTGGAGCTCTTGGGCTCTGCAGGCTTTTTGACAGACGGGCGGATCTTGTCCACCGCAGAATCAAGCTTCGAGTCGCTGGCGTGTTTTTGGGTGGCTGCCATAGCCACTTTAATACGCCTCTCCACTTTCCCTAACTCATTCACCGCAGAGCAGCTGTAATTTCCGTCCTCCTTTTTACTCATATGGGGGATGATGAGAGAGCCATTTCTGAAGACGAGGAACCGATTGTTGGTTGTTTTATCATTAATTGGCACGTCGTTTATCTCTGCTGTAGAGGGCAAGGGGAAGAGGTAATTTTGATTTCCTGCAATCACCTCCCAGCTGACCTGCGGTTTGGGGCTCCCCTTTGCCTCGCAATTTAAGATGACCATGCCTCCCTCGTAGATCTCCGTGTTCTCGATGTCGGGCTGGTAGGTTATCATGACGATCGGGGCCTGACAATTCAGTTTTGGGATCTTTGTTACCATGGTGCCATTCAGGTGTTCAGGGGAATCGCATACAAGTGAATTTTGCTCGGGCACAGAGATCTTTGTTGTTGCGATCCAGTCCCTCAGCCATTCCAGGCTACAGGAGCACTTGAAGGGGTTGTTAAAAATCTGAAGGTGGGACAAGGAGGAGAGAGCGCTGAAGGTGTCCTGCACAATGGTGGTAAACTTGTTGTTGTTGATGCGCAGCGATCGCAGGTCTTTGAGGGTGGAAAAGGCGTCCTTTGGGAGATTGATCATCTCGTTGTTGTTCATTTTCAGAAGCTGCAGGGCCGTGAGGTTGCGCAGGTCCTCCCAGGGAAAGTGCACAATTTTGTTGTAGCTGATGTCCAGGTTGCGGAGCTGGATGAGGGGGGCCAAGGTGTCCGTCTCTATGGTAACGAGCTCATTGTGGGCCAGCCAAAGAGAGGTGACCTGTGTGATGTTGACGAAGCTCTTGCTTTTCAGTAATTTGATTTTATTGGCAGAAAGGCTCACGGTGGTAACATTGGAGGGGAGGCCCACGGGTACCACCAGCAGGTCTTTGTAGGCGCAGTCAGCAAATTGGTGGGAAAACTTGTCCTGGCAGCTGCAGAGCTCCGGACAGCACCGCACGACGGCAATCACAGTAGTCCACAAGGCAAGGAGCTGCAGGAGCCGTCCCGCCATTTTCTGTACCTGCAGGTATCAATTACCAGACATTAGCTAAAGGTAGTATTCTAACCAGACACGACATCCATTATGTCCATTAGAGTAGTGGAAATGTACTGTGGAAGCTTTTACATCTCAGATAAAGTCAAATGTGTTTTAGTGAGCAGGTTATGCTTTTTAATGGAGCATCACATTGCTTTTAGGCAACTCAGAATTGCATTACAATCTCATAAAGACAAGGAAAGTGAACACAAAAACAACACCAGGTGCTGCTGACACATCATCTGAATGAAACTTGCACATATGAAATTACCCCTTTTTTCCACAGTGAACAAAAAAAATATCATATTTTGGACATCCATGCATGTTATGAAAGCACATATGCACATATTCGCTATGTGTCAGATTTGCAGGGTCAGCTGGTCTCTCCTGCTCTGAGCGCTTTTGCTCAGTCCGGTGCAGACAAACAGGCGCTGTCTGTGGTGCTGACACCGATATGTGCAGTTTATCAAACAAAAGAAAAAAGAAAAGAAAGAAAAAACAAAAACAAACAAACAAACAAAAAGACAACCCAAACATTTCACTCTCGATACGAGTTCAATTGCACCATCTTCATTATCAGTTCACACAGAGGTGCATTTTTCTTGCACTCATGAACAGATGCCCTTGTGATTCGGCAGCTGACCCACAGGGCGAGATTTCCCACATTGGATCTGGATCGGCTGTGTTGCAATTATTTTTTTAAAATCATATGTCACTTTTGATAACCGCCTTATCGGCTACTAAATCATCTTACCTGTCCAATGGGAACTTCACCCCCGCTGTCTCTCAAATCACTTTCTGAGTTTACGATCCTCTAAAACAAGTTTAATGGTCGGAAAAACTTGAGTCCTCGCGCGCTGCGGATCCTTTCACGCGACTTTCGCAGACGTGGTTGGCGGAGGGCGGCGGAGGGAACATTTTTCCCGGTGAGTCGCTGCTGCGGTCCGACGGCGCTTTTTTTCTCCTCTCCGGTGAGTGAGGGATCCGGTGCGCGTCCCCGCGGCGCGGGGCGAGAGAAGAAAGAGCGTGGACGCGCAGCCTCTCCCATCTCTCTCCTCACCATTAAAGATACAGAAGCCCCGGGTCCTCCGCCCTTCAAAGAAAATTCATAATTCAGGACCCGATTATTAATTAATCCCCCCGACCCGGGCCCAATCTTTGACCCCATTCGCTTTGGCTGCAAACCACTGTCTTTCATCAAAACACTCAGCCAAAGAGTTTGCAAAGGCTGACAGATTTTAAATTTATTTGTGCTAGCAGCAGACAAAATATCCAAGAATTTATTAATAATTATTGCTAATATAAACAAAACCACCATGAGACAAGGGGTGTCCAATCAGAGAAAGGACCCAACAGCACATCACATGCAGATCACTTGATGGCCATTGCAGCAGCGGTATGTGACGCCTCAGGTGATGTATTTATAAGCCCTGTTTAGTGTGTTTTAACAGGAAGTGGCGCAGAAAACCATTAGAAACCACTTTGAGACCAATTGGAAATGTTTTATTCTTCATCCACTCCACAAGAAACATCCCCTTTAGCGCACATGTAAGCCCACAGTCTTTTAGTCTCTATTCCGCGTCTTTGGTGGCGTCTATTACATTATCCTTATTTTCAGTTCAACTGAGGTTTGAAGTGTCAAGATCGGTAGTGTGAGAGGAGGCTTGTTACCTGTTCATACACTGCCATCATCTGGTGCACTGCAGTATCTCTTTTCAGTGTAAGAGAGTGAAGGTGAGAGCCAATCTGAGTTTAAGACCTTGGGAATGAGGATACATTGGCCTTTTCCTGATGGAGGGGACAGGTTTTACTCCCAGGAGTTTCTTTTATGATAGAAACTGCCCTTCTGCATGTATCAGAGGGTATGTGCACCAGATATTATGTAGTAGTGAGAAATATTTTTAAAAAACAGAACCAGGGACATAACACTTCAATCAACACTTATAACACTTTTCATTGTAGTTGGACTTTAACATATATTTTCAGTCCCACTGTATATGTCTTAGGGTGTAAAGTGATATATAGTTTTTGAATAGTATACTGCAATTGACTGCAGTGTAATGGCAGGAAATGAAACATCAGATAAGGTGGCAAAGGAGGCCACAGGAATAATTACATTGACA
>JAOXYL010000090.1:11499084-11523551 GCA_028564955.1 Terapon puta
CACACACACACACACACACACAAAATGAAGTGTATTTCATCAATGGCTCTTGCTGAGCTTTGCTTTGCCATCAAGACACTGCTTCTTATGTAGTTCCATGGTACGTGAACCAGATGTTGAGCTCACTTAAAGTGCAGAGCATCCTTCTCACCCACAACTCTTAATTTATCCACATTGTCCATCACAGTCGCCCATTTGCCTTCACTCAATATGTTAAGTTGCTGCTGCTGATCTTTTCGGTGTGAGGAAACATACAGTAATAACCGTAGAAGCTGGAGAAATGAAATGCATAAAAAGGAAAATGTTTGAAGACAGGAGGAACATTTTATACGACTCAATGCAGAAAACCTGCCGCCTACCCATCGGCGACGAGGCTGTCACTTAGCCTTACAACTCCAAAAGAGGATTGTGCTCATTAGCATAAAGAAATGAAAGAGGAAAGGTGATATCCACTGATGAGCAAACGGCTTTGAAGTGCCTCTTATTTACATATTTTATCTAGAACAAATTTTTCCTTGTCCTGGGATATATTTTTGGAAGCAGAATGGCTCGTTCAAACTAGTTAAAGGTGATGTCTTCATACTCGCGTGGGTGTATTTTAACATTTCACGTGTGAGGCTGCATCATTAAAATCGCGTGTTTGAGATGTACCTGTTTTAATTCTGCCAACCTGTATTATTTTTTTGTTGACGAATATTCTTCAAAAATGTTGTTATTATTGTTGTTTCTTAAATCTTCAATTTCAGGACTTTCTAAACTTTCTTTAATTCTTCTTACAGAGCAGCGGTTTTATCATACATAATAATCTTGTCTCTGTGTTACCTCCTGAATGCAGAAGTTGGTTATAAATTAAACCAAAGGTTCCTCTATGGATCCAGTTCCTCGTATACTAAAACTTAATAGATCAGTGTGTGTATCATCTTGTTAGTTTAACTGTGGGATAGTCTGAAAAAAGGTAATACTGTACAACTCTATACGATTCACTCTAACTGTTTCCCTTTACACTTACGCTATATAGCACAAAAACACACTGCACATCATAAAGTAATGCAAACCCAAAGAATATTCTCCAGGCTACAACTTTTATAGAAAACCACAATTATAGAAAATGGGCTCATAATTTATGCGGGGACACACGGTCGAGGATGACTCAGAATGGCACAAGTGAGTATACGTTCCCAAAAATCCCATCTAATGAGGACACAACCCCCATAAAGAAAAAATACTCTGACCCCAGATGTTGAGGTCAATTAAGGTTAACCATTCTCTTGAAATGCTTTCTGCAAATAGTTCATTTCATATATAGTTTACCAGCTAAAATAACCTGTGGAAAGTTCTGACTTTTTTCACTGAAACACATCAGCGATCACCCCAGACCTTAAAACTTAACAACGACTGAGTCAAGCATACATACAGTGTGATATACACCAGGTTTGATCCCTCTGACAAACAGTTCCCTTACCCTTCACTGCAAGTGTGAGTGATCAAAATAAACAACCTGACCAGCTCTCAGTTGCCAGATATAAAAAACAAAACAAAAAAAAGTGCTTTAAACAGCGGTTTAATACATTATTACATGTAGAGAATGATTTGACTTCAACAAGCACAATTATTGTTTGCTGTTTCTGCTCTTCACTTACCTTTTTTGCCTTAATAGACAGCAAATTAAAGATATAATGAGAGTAATTCCCAGTGCAGAGCCCACCAGTATGGGAACCAGTAAACCTGCAGAGCATGGAGCAACAGAAGCAGAGAGGGATATGTGATAATAGTTTTTTTTCTCTTTTTTTCATTTAGTATATGTTAATGTGTGTGCTTTCTAACTATCTTAAAGTAGAAACAGTTCAAGTGTTTCAGCGGTATAAGAAATGATATTGTTATATTATTATATTATTATATATTGCAAATTATTATAGCAATACATCTATTCACTCCATTAAGGGTTTAGTGTGGTAATGTATTAGCTTTAAATTTTATTTTTATTTTTGTGTGTTGGAACCAATTGTCCTTTCCTTGGTTAGCCAGTTAACTCAGTTAAATTCAGAAAGAGAAATGGTCATTTTAGCTTTAGCTCTATGTTGCTTATTTGTTCAAACCTCACACACAATGTTAGTGGTCTACAAAGGGAGGATCTCTCGATGCTGAAATTGAAGGCATACAACAAGAAGGAAAAGTATACAAAAGCAACATACCAGTGTTTATCCAAGATAGGTCAGCTGGATAACAAAGAAAAAGACAGAAGAAGATGAAAAAAAAATGAAATCCACAAAGTCACAGTGTTTGGGGAGTTCATGAGAGATAAAATAAAGAAAACAGGCCAGAACTGTAATGAAATAGAAATTTTTCTTAGAAACAGAAAATATTTTTTTATGACAGAAGCTGACAGTGTCATCTCATTTGGTGTCATCTGCAGCTTTTTCCCCAATCTATCTCATCTGCTTCAGCATATCTCTGAACTCCCTGCTATGTTTTTCCTGATTTGATCATATTGTCTAGTACACACACACACACACACGCACACACACACACACACACACACACACACACACACACACACAGACAATCCGTAAACATTGTCTCTTACCAAGAGTCATAATACTTTCTTTACTCAAACTGGTGTGTTCAGATTTATGACAAATGTATTAATGGGTTTCTGATATTCTCATGGTTCACACAGAAGACTGGACTTGCATTTCCCCACATAAAATATATTTTACCTGAATGATCCCTTGTATGATATATGAAAAAAAGGTATATTTAAAATGTAGAGAATATGCCTGAATAGGATTAGAGGGAGGAGCTGTTTGGCCAAGACACCAGTACAAAAGCATATCATGAGCTTTAGAAGATTTGAGGAGACTGTATTTTGCATACCGTCCTCTTGGCCGTTACTATAAAATCCTGGGTTGGAGTCATGTGGGTTCATTGTCTTTATATCCATCACGAGTGAAGAAAACCCTACACTGGAGTTGCTTTTTTTCAGTGCATGTATGTATGTATAGACCATACTCTGATGACGTTAAAATTAGACAGTGAGTTTGTTGTGAGGCAGTTTTGCTCAGCGTATGTTGACATTCCAGTGTGCCTGAAAGACACTAAATTTATAATACTAGTTATGCAAATTCACAGTAAGGGGTGCAAATGCAGTAGGGAAGAAACTGGCCATATATGCTTCATGTAAAATGCTTTTATTGAAAATAGCTCCCTATGTACAGTAGCTGCTTCCTTCTTTGCTGTAAATGGCATATTGAACAGAAGAACAAATAATAAGAGAAGACAGGAATGCACCATGAAGCGCTTAAGCTCTTGCGAATTCTTTTGGTCTTCCTGCATCTTTATTTTGTGCAAGACAGTAATTACCAGTATAGCTCCACAATTACCATACTATAGAGCTGGACTTGGCATACAGAATAATGCTATGGATATACTTTGACAAACATTTTCTGTACTGAAGTTAACTTGATGCATATAGATTCCTTGGCGCAAAATGTGCATTTTGCAGGAGTTTATTTTAAAACATGATATAGCGAGGTGAACAGACCTACAACCCATCCGAAAAAGTGAATGTTTCTCATTTTTGAAGATTTTCATGACAACGTGTTTCATGTTGAGATTTGCTTTATGTTACAGAATCTGCTTACAGTGAGCACAATTGCTGGCTATGCGTAGGCGTATGATTGCAAACAAAACAAGAAGTATAGTAAATTACCTTTTTCTAACAGAAATAGTTTTAAAATTATGTGCACATACTGGAAAGAATAATTTAATGTTAAATATGTTTGTGAGAAAGACTAATCAAAGGAATACAGGGCACGGTTTGAAAATTAGTCTTTCGTGGTGGGAGACACAGCTGATGTCTGCTACAGAAAGTGACATAATGTGAGTCTCAACTATGTTGGGAATCTCTCTAGTCTTCCCACTCCATTGGCAAAAGCCAAGGATGTGGATAAGCCTGGCCGTGTGGTTTCCTGGGAACAGTAGCAGGGGAGAAACCAACATACTTTGTCACTGGCACATTTTTCTTGATTGTTGTGGAAGGCTTCTTCTGATGCATCAGGGCTTTCGTCAGCGAGCGATCTAATTCCTGCACCTCATCTGTCGGCCGTCCACGGAGAATTTGTCTGATAGCGGGGAGGGCTAAGTCTGACTTACACTCCAGGTAGCTCTTGAGGTTAAGCTCGGGGAAGACTCTATCTCTGAGAGCTTGGACCAGTTGGCTCTCCGTGTGGGACTGTTTGAGCTGTTGCAAAAGTTTGTGCTCCAGTGAGACGTAGCACAATGCTCCTTCAGCCAGCCCTAACTTTCCCACAGAGCGGTCGACTTGGCTCTTCTTCCACGGGGAGGGATTCAGCGTTTGTTGTTTGTATTTGGCCAGACTCTCGCTGTGCTGGTTCTTGAGGTCTTTCTTACGAAGCTTCTCCTCTCCACTTGGTAGGAGCTGATAGAGACCTTCATCAGCCAGGTCTGCTAGGTCGCCAACCAGCAGCTGCTGAACGATTTGCTTCCTCGTGAGTGGAGATGTGACTGTAAGAGTACCGTGCAGTCCTCTGCCTGCATCAGACACACAGCCAATCACAGCTTGTTAAACATCCCAGCCTGTGGGATATTTCTTGGAACGATTCTGGACCTTCGCAGCCAGCATGCAATAGCACTGCCTGTAGTGATGAGCTAAAAGCTCCAGCCATCGCCTGCTAAATGCCACTCATGAAAACTAATAGCAGAAGGTTCCACGCTGCCATGTCAAAACACGTGCCATTAGAGAAGCATAGCCCCGAGAGGGAAGCTTTGAAAATGAAGAAAACATGCACATTCATACCACTCTATATGGACCTAAATACCATACAGTGTGGTAAACCAGTCGACCACATAAAAGTAAGCCTTTAAAGACAAATTTAAGGGTTGCAGACTTTCTTAGTATGTCAGAGGGATGGTTAATTTGTTGTGTCGTAAAAAATGTCCTACTTTCCAACAAGCTCATCAAAGTCAATCAACTTGAAAGACAATTAAGAAAGACAGCGACATGAAAGCTCAACCACAAGCAGGTGATACCACACAAGTGTGTCAGCCCGGTGCTTTGCAGAAGAAATAAGTGCCCACACGTCATTCAAACTGCCATTTTTAAAGCAACCCAGCGGCCATGTCATTCACGCGACCTTTGCACTCGTGCTCCAACAATAACGCGAGTTCATTTTGAAGACCATACTTACCCTCTTTAAAAGATACCAGCACAACGCGGCTGTCGATGGGCTGCGGTTTCCTGAAGTTGCCATTCAAAGGCACGGGGACTGAGTCCTGGGCATGGGAGGAGTAGAGGGCTGTTGCCAGAGTCAGAAACTAAGAAGAGACAACAAAACAAAAGCATGTTACTCACAGAGATTTTTCCACACCAATTACAATTGTATGTAAGTGGCACGTAGTATTATAATGTCTAAATTTATATTTAACATCAGTCTAACATTGGTGTATTTATTCTAAAATCAAATCTGGTGAGCACCTGTTTGCGAGATATTGTTACGTGATTCCTGAACATTGTCCACAGGACGCTGGGATAACACGGAGGGGTAGTGAGTGACCCATCATAGCGATAGTACTCATCTAAACGCGCAGGAAGCAGTGCTCTGATGTTGAAACCGGGAACCTTCACTTTCTGATCTGCAGGTTGAAATAAAAACGTGTGTCGCGTTACTTGCATCATATTAACGTCCACAATGACTGTATGGATGAAAAGAGACTCTTCATTTAAGACTCACCTCTGTATTTGATGCCATTGATGAACTTCAGAAAATGCTCAAAAGCCGGATTGAACTCTCCAATCTGTACGACAAATACAGTCAGGTAGTTCTGCGCCACAGAAATTCACACATCAATGCCCCCACCCACAGTCCACAACACCTCACCTCAATCAGGACACCCAGCACAGCCAGGCCGTCGGATTTGTCTACTGCCGAGGACATATTGGGGTATTTGTCTGAATTGTAGTGTACAACATGCATCTGTGAAATTTAAAAAAAAGTAAGTGGGACAGACTAAACAAAATACATGCAGTTGCAACTAATCAAAGCCTTGCATTGTGATTATTTATAAATCACTTGCCAATAAAGATTTAAATGGGGGAAAAAATCTTATTTCAAATTACAATAATGTCTTTTGGACCTGTTTTTCAATGGGGAGTATTCATAATGTTTTTATACCATCTCACTTGTTACAATTTCTTTTTGATTTTCTTTTTATAAAAGCAAATTTGCCAACCGTTGTCACTGATATTAACACATGCTCCATGCACGGTAGGTGTTAATAGGGTTGAAAATAGCTGGTGGTGCTCAGGGAATGTAATATTGGATGAACGCGTGCGAGAAACACTGGACATCTATTACAGTGCGTGATCTAATACAGCACATGAACAAAAAACAGACGGGCAGTTGTTTTGGTGATGCTATTGTGTCATGTATTCAGTGCGACACACAGACATGTTTGTCATTCTGTCCAAATATGACGGAATTGTATTTACGGACTTTGGTTATGTCTTGGGAAATAAGGTGGACATTTGCACTATTTTGGGGAAATGTTCAATTTCCCATCATTCCATCCCTCCGAAACAACATGTCATCAAGGAACTGTGGTTCTGGAGTCTGGAGAGACTTGAAAAGATGCATTTTCTCAACGTGTCCACTCAGAAACCCAGGTCAAACCACAGCACCTTATATGTGGCTCTGCTGCAGCTGGGACATGGTCACATAAAAGCTCACAGGTTGCAACCATTTCATCGTCTGCCCACTGTAATTCAAATGATACTAAATAAAAAAAAAAGTCTCCTAGTTTTGTTTATATCAAACACCAGACTCTTGTCTTTAAACTTCACTGTCTGCTTTACTCCAAGTACCAAAGCATATATGAGCAAACGAGTGTGTGAAAACTGCTTACAGGGTTTGACACATTAAATAGCACAGACAGCCACTCCTTTCCAGAGGTGGTTGAAAACCAAAGCACATAATAGTCTGGTACTCTAATCCCCTTAAACCCTGCAGAAATAAGACACGCTGTCATACTTTACATACTGAGGCTGACTGAAATGATCTCTTTGCTTTTTAGTATGTGTAACCAAGTGATAAAATATGCTAATTTGATAGGTGTGATTTATTTTGAAAAACCAACTATGACCTTAACTGTCCTCTCTTTATAATTTCAGCATCGACATTGTTAAAGCTTCCAAGTGTCTTTAATTAGAGCGTATTTTATACAAGCATTCAGCTGAATGCACTTCACAGTTACGTACACAATAAAAGTGGAATAAGCTTTTTTTTTTCTGAAACTGTCTGACTGGCGAGTGGATGTCAACCGAACATCAACCGCAGTGTCAAGAAAGTGGAGCAGTAATATGCAGATGTAGAGTTTCTTCAGCATGAGCGGCGTCTGTAAGCCTCGAAGGGTGTCAGTGGCTCTGGGTCCTCTGCCAGTCAAATGTCACACATTTAAGTCATAAAGTATTAAATCACTGGTGCGGTGGCGAAGTTGCTGTCGCCTGATGCTGCAGATACGTAATAGACCTCTTTCAATGAATGGACTGAGCGAGCTTCTACCACTGATAACTTCCCATTGACTGAGGTTTTTCCTGAAATATTGAGATCTTTTTAAATGAGCAACAGTGGTAACACTCTGGTATAAAAATACTCCATTACAACAAAAAGTCCACCATTTTAATATACTGTTAAGTAACAGTATAGTAAGTAAAGCATTATCTGCATTTAAAGTATTAAAAGTAAAAGTAGAAATGCAAAATGCTGAGGTAAATTTATATACTGTCTATTACAAGTATATAAATATAAATGATATATTTGTACATTAACAAGTATATAGTATATTAACAAGTATATAGTTTATATGTACAATAACTTGTTGTTATGGTGTTGTAATTTTCAACAATGCATCATATTGCATAAACAGTTTCACATGCAAAATATTGGTCTGCAAAGTAACTAGTAACTATAACTATAAATGCACTTAAGTACAGTATAAACAGGGGACAGTAAGAAGTGCTGTTTGTTTACCTCTGCTGCATACTGCTTACTGTTCACCATGTGCTCGGAGCCTGCAGGTCTGCTAGAGGTGCCCCAGTGGAAGTGGAGCTGAGCTGCAGTGTATCGCTGAGGCAGGCTGGAGATGTACATCTTAGAGGGCAGCGATATTTGCACTGCGGATCAAGGGACATGAAACCCCGCCGCACGTAACAGAGGCGGGTGTGGGTTATCTCAGTTAACATCAGGGGCTCAAGAAGCATCAACTTTAACTTCATCTAAAGCAAAGAAGTCAGCGCGGCCCACTCAGCGCTGTCAAAGTCATTTTGCCAAAGCTGTGTAG
Organism: Terapon puta; assembly: GCA_028564955.1. NCBI lineage: Eukaryota > Metazoa > Chordata > Actinopteri > Centrarchiformes > Terapontidae > Terapon > Terapon puta. The sequence goes on from JAOXYL010000090.1 coordinate 11,507,440, forward strand.
AAACTGTATGTGAAGTCGAAGGGTGCTTTCCACATGTCCGTTAGTGTATGACGAATGTTTATAAGTGAAAAACCTCTGTCAGCTGATTTCAGATGCGCGTCATGCCGAGGATGTGATGCCGCTCAGCTTGTGGCGCAGGGGCCAATCAGGTACGCATACATGAGCAACTGTCTGGTCTTTGTATTCTGTCTGTGGCTAAGAGATTACTTACACTGATATTACAGAAAGTAAGTCACCACCAAGACAAGACAGACATTACATGCATGTTTGTCATCAAACATTTTCATATATAGCAATTTCTACATCATGCTCAAATTTAACGTGTTAGAGGAAATGACCAGCTCTGCTGCATACTGTTTAGCGCCACAGTCAACCTCACTTTACTTTTGTCTGACTGAAACAGTTTCTTATCTTCAAAACAAGGCAGAATCATTAAAAAAAAACCTATAATTTTGTGGAATGATTGTCATCATAATGTTTGATTCTGTGTCACATCGGCATAACTGTATATTTTCCGATCGCTATATTTAGCAATTAAATTTAAGGCTGCGATGTGAAACAGATATCGTTTAAACATTAAACCAAAGCTGGTTTCTTTTGTTAAGAGGCATCAGACCCAGTGGAGGCAGAGAAGATGACTAATCTCTGCTCATATTTTCCCAGACGAAACGTGGAGCTCTTTTCTTTCAGTGAAAGGACAGCTGAGATAATAAGAGAGTGATTATGGAAAATTGCTGTGGCAGATGTAGAGAGAAGATCCGTGTGTCATTTTCCTTAGGTTGACCCAGAAATTAGGCCAGTACAGCAAGAACAGACTCCTCCATGTTTATGTGGGACGATTCCTAATGAATATGTTGACTAGTGCTCTGAAGATCCCACGACAAACAAAACTTAATGTGCATGTTGTGTTTTCTGAAACATTTGCTTAAATTGATGCATATTTTCTTACCTGTGAAGGAGTAAGTTTAAAATACACATTTAATTGCAGGTGACTGTGCGTTATTATGTGGAGGTGATACTGCTGACTTATACTCACCAGAGTGTCCATTATTTCCAAGAGTGAGCTGCTCGTAGGGCGACAGGTTGTAGTTTTGAACCTCGATCGGGCGTAAAGTTGGGTCGAACCTCAGCAGCTCAGACTTGATGTCTATTGGAGACTGGAAAGCTCCACCACAATATGCATATTGCTTGGCCCAGTAGTGCTGTCCCTCAGGCCCTGCAACAGCATGAACATCAACTATAACCAATAAAACTCCTTGGGGAGATGTCTCCACCTCAATGTCGGCTATATAGTTTTTTTTAAAAGTTTGCCTCAGAGCACAATTTGAGATATATTGCGTGTCTTTTAAAATGTTAAACTGCTCCATTCAAAAGGGCAAATCAGCAAAGCACGCCTCAGTGTGAAGTTAAATAGGGGATGGCTCCGAAGAGGGCCAGGGCTTGTCTTGAACATTTTATCTGTAATCAGAGTGAAGTATGATTATCTATGTACCAGGCGGCATGGGAGAGGCCCGTGGCTTCTCTCTTGGCCCTCTCTAAAGCAGCGAGAGTGACAACCATGCTGTTGTTTGCGGGGAGAGCCAGTGAGAACGCTGTCTCTCTCCAAATGAGAGGTTTCTATAAAGCACAGGACACTGAAAATGGGCACATTTGCAGATCAAGTCATGCAGTTTACAAAGTGACCTCGGGCTGCATGAGGGTGTCTCTCAACAGCCTGTCCGCATTGGAAATAATAAAAGAGAGAGAAAAAAATGTTAATGGGAAAAGAGGCAGAAGAAAAGGAAATCAGGAAGCCCTTGATTTCTGAATTTTTCATTCATTGTATTGACTGAAGTGTAAAGGGCCACAGTGAGCTTTTCAAACATGACACTTAGTATGAAGTGAATGGACCCAATCAGATCTCAAGTAACATGATTGTAGCGGAATAGAAAGTGTTGTGATGGGCGCTGAATGTACCAGGGCTCCCATCAATTCTCCATACTTGCCACTACTTTATAATCTCCAGAATGCGTCTAAAAATCCATCATTCACCATGTGCCAGATCCCTGCAAAGAAATGTGAATGACGCCACATGAAGCCTGTCCCCTCCCTGCCTGTCAGCAGACAAATGCAGATTGATTGTACAAGACATGCCAAAAGGCATCCAGTGAAGCTGTGAAGTCACTGAATACTTGTTTAAAGTTCAATCTAGGCAAACCCTCCCTTTGATGAAAAAGAAAGTTGCTCTTAAGGCTATAATTACTCAGCATCCACTTCATTTGCTGTTTTAATTAGATCCAGTATGCCCTTTAACAATGGCCTTTGCTGGCCTTCGGTGGCCCTTCGGCTGTCCTTAGTAGAATATACATCACTGCATGTAAGTCTTAAAAAATGCCACACATTTTTCTGTGTAAAAGGAATGGTAAATACAGAGATATACCTAAGACTATCTGTAGAGGAAAGAGTTCAACATCAATGGTCAGAACTGAAAAAAAAGGGTGTGAAAAATCTCCATCCACATCATTTACTTCACTCCCATGTTTAGGTTCACTGTTTTGTCCTCTGCCAGAGGGTGGAGTGTTGAGGTGGAGATGAATTGTATGACTCAGCTGTGCCCCCGTCAACAGTAAGTGCTACCAGCCCTCCAGACTCCTGCCTACTATGACAAGGCCTCTTGAGGGTTTGACTGTAACTGAGGATGAAATCCACCACGCTGCACTTAGAAGGAGGCCGGAGGGGTTGGTTTTCTTTATATCACAACTTTCCTCAGTGGTCATCACATTTCACTTTGACTCCACTTTGATTTGTTAATTTCTTATCATTGAAATAGTTAAGAACTATTTTTTAAGTTCATATGACATGTTCACATGTATATATATATAAACATGACTTTTAAACTACAGCACAGCATAAATACTGATTAATATTCCCACATTTTTAAATACCCTTTACCCTCTTTAGAATACCCTCTACCAAAACCCAAACTAGAAATTACCTTAATCAAATTTTGTTGTGTTTGTTTAGCTGTTCTTTCAATACTTCATATTTCCACAGGTAGGAGATGAACAGCTGTGTGAACACAATTCATGGCCATTTCCTCCTATCAAAGCAAAGTCACTGCTATAATCAAAAACAGCAGGTCAGCCTCTCAAATTAAGCAAGTATAATTACCTCTAACTATGATAATTTGGCCAAACATTACTTTGCCGACAAGCAGCTCTCATTCTTCTGTGTAAAAGATTATGCACACTGTAAATACAGAATGTTTGACCAACGATTCCTGTAGCCAAAAGTGTGCTTAACATTGATATTACTCTGAATTCCGACACCTGCCCTACTTTTTTGTGTTGTTTTTTGTTGTTGTTGTTGGCATTTAGTCCCTCAATGCAGCAGACTTTTGAGAGGCAATGACACAATGGCAGGAGGTCATGCTCTGAGCACAGTTTATGTAAGAGAGAGTCATGGTTCAAGAAGCGCCCGCATACAGTCCTTAAGGCATGCGACAAAGGCAGTCAGCCACTTATGAAATGTTGTCATTGAAGAGTATCTAATGAACTCTGCAATCACATGAGGTGACAGGGGAGATGTCAGCGCTGGTTGGCTTTGGGGGTCGGGGAAGGTCACAGAAGGTTTTCTCCTCTTGATCAGAAAGCACTTATGACCTCTTTTGTCTTATTACTTGCTCTGCAGAGGGGGCAAATAAATGATAACAGCTTCTCTCACTTGATTTCTTAAAGGGTTGTATCAAATTTGGATTGGCTGATGATGGCTCACAGGCAGAACACCTTTGTGGGTGGTCAAGACATTAACAAGGACTGCAAATTTGGATGTAACTGGATGTAAGAAATACATATTTACCCCTTTTCTGAACCACTATTGAAAGATTATTAAAAAGATATTGTCAGACTTACCATTGTATGTCCACTTGGCACCTGAAACAGAAAGAATAATTTTATCCAACCGTAAGATTAACTATAAGACATTAATATACATTTCAATTAACAGACATAACAGACATCCACACATAAGGCAATATGATAGTTATTTAATGAATAAAACATTATTTGGAACAGAGATCCAAAGTATTTGTCTCCACTTTGTCACTCTTCATAGACATCATGTGCAGGTGCATGGAGTCACCTGCCCAGAAGCATCCTTCCTCCTTAAGACACAGCAAGTGCTAAATACCCCTCAAATATCTTTTTTTTTCTTCTTCTTCTTCTTCTTCTTCTTCTTCTTCTTCTTCTTCTTTCTGATTAATACAGATCTAAAAGTGCACCCAGAGCCTTTACATTCTGTTTTTTTTTCCACTAATCATCCAATATCTTACCATGCAGCACGGTGAGGAAAGTCAGCTGGAGCAGGACGACGGGGGTGAGGTTCGGAAAGTGCATCTTGGTCCCCTCAGCCCTCCCTGGCGCGGTGTGCAGCCTGATGATCGCCGGTCGGTGCAGAGCAGGAGCTTGGAGCACCAGAGCGCCAGCCTTCAAACCGGCTTTTATACCCACGTTGCCAGCTTCATTGTAGCTCGCACTGACGTCAGAGCAACAACAAAACCAGCCTCCGGAGTCATCTTGGTCACCGGAGAGTGACAGCTCGACAGCGGCGACCGCATCCAAGCGCACTCACTCATTTGGGCTCTGGATCTGCCGGCGGAGCGGGGATGTGCTGCAAGTGCGCCGGAGCTGCACGCGGATCTGCGCGCGCCCCCCCGGACAGTGCGTGAGGGTGCGGGTTCAGGAGACAGGTGGGGATTTTACTGACAGGCGAGGTGTGATAGCTTTGCGAAACGGACCCGCACACTACCACCAAAACATCACCAAGACTTCTTATAGGCTCCCCAGTTTTGAACGAAAGTTTGGTTGTCAATTTAATATTATGAGGCAATAAAATACAAATGATCCGTAATAATAATAATAATAATAATAATAATAATAATAATAATAATAATAATAATAATAATGCATACTATCACTAAATACATGTGCAAATAAGTACTTAGGCCCATGATGCTTTTAAGGTCCTGTGTAAGAGGTCTTTTAAAGTCCCGCTCCAATCAGAAATGTGTCGTCATTTTACTCACACAAGTGTGAAGTGGAGACTTTAGATTAGATTAGATTAGATTAGATTAGCCCACCTTTATTAGTTCCACAGGGGAAAAACTTACATTGTTTCACCACCACCAGGATAACACAGTGGGAATACAGTAGGAAAACTGTAGAAATATACAGGGAGATAGATGGGATAAAATAATTCTACTTCTCCTCCATAAGTGTAATTAGCATCTATCATGAGGAAGAATAGTCTTGTGTTGTGAGAATGGAAAGGTGATGTGTGTTTCAGCAAAAATGACGAAATAAGAGGATAAAGTAACTCTCTGAGGTTCCTCAATGAAGAAGCGATTTGAATTTAGAAGAAGAATTTAAAGAAATTAAGAATGTTCTCTAATCAGACTGTCTGCACATGGTTGTGTTGCATTTCCAATCACTCAAATAGCTTCAGGTAATCTCAGATCTGACACAAAGTCTCAATGTGCTCTGTAAAACAAAACACAAAAATAACTTGTGTGTCATTATCTAGGCCCCAGTCTACTTGTGTGCTACCTGAATGTTCCCTGAATGAGGAACTTGGTGGCATTAAATGTGTAGGCTCACCAACACACAAATATGGAGGTGTTTCAAACATGTGCCGTTACATACTCATCATAAAATGATGAATTTGGAGCTGGATATACCGTAATTGCAAACTGTCACCCATAATAATGGTGATAAACAGAGGCAGATTTCTATCTTTAACGTTAGGGTCTGTTTCGATTGAAGGTGTAACCATTAGGGAAATGTTGGTCCAAAGGTCAACGATGCCAACCTACTCCCACTGTAGTTTACAGCCCTCACTCACTCCAGGAGAGACAGCACAAAGTCAAGCAGCAAGATGAAGCACTTGTTGTTTTTGGGAATCGCTTTCGTTGCCTTCCACAGCTCTTCGAGTATTCCAGGTACATTCAACTGCTTTGCTCTTCTTCTATTGCATTTAATTTAAAACTGTGAACGAAAAGCAGTTCATAGGCCAAAGGTGTACTTTAGAGAGTAGGCTCTCGGCACATGGCCAAGAAATGAAAAATCATGAGGTGTTGAAAATGTATATTGACGATTTTGAAACAAAATAGCAAACAATTGTGTTGTACATATCTTGATGCTGTTTTTCACTTTAATGTAATGTTTCAGTTTCACTGTAACTGAACTGAGGAGATAAAGCTTCACCTTTAGACTTCTCTGAGCAACATGGCGGGAGACGAAATAAAGTTGAATCATCTGTAGTCAAAGAAAAAAAACTTGTTTGTCAATAGCCTCGATGGGGAAAATGGTTTCAATTTGGTATAAAAGCCTAGACTGCATCTCTCAGCAGGATGTAATTGTATTTTACCTTTTTACTGACTTAATGTTCATGTTGTAACTTGCAACTGAAGCCAACAATGATTGTCTTTAACCTTGACCGAAAATAGAACAGATGGTATTTACTGTACGTTTACTCTCCTGGAAATGTTATTTACACACTGCTAACGATTGTGCTAAGCTGACTGGACATTTCCGCCCTCTATAATTCCAAACATATAAACTCTGAGAACATTACTGTCTGGGCCTGAGCACAAACTGTGAGCCTATGTCAACCTGCAACTTCATCCCACCTCACTGCTGTGAATGTGTTGAAGAAGGCCCAAATTTTGTGCATCCAGGAAACACAAATAGGATCGTTTTCCTTTAACTCCAAGTGCACATAAAAAGTTTGGTCTCAAACAAACTGTTAGAGATCACTTCCCTTTTGTGAAACCTATGAAGGGCGGGAGGAGTGAAAATGTATCATAAATGATACTTTTTACTGCTGCCATAAAAACAGGGAGTGGGGCTCTGGTGACGAGGTTAGTTAAACATTAGTGCTGTGATCGCAGGTATCTGTTGATGATTTCTGCTGAAACACATATAATGTGCAGTCATCACCAGCTCACTCCATTACCACCAGTACATGCACATTACCAGAAATACCAAAAACAAGAGCATCACCTTTCCCCTGTTTATTTTTATCATCCTACAGATTTCTGTCGTTTACCCGAGAATGAAGGCGAAGGCACCACCTTTACCTTTGCATTGTATTACAATGCCTCCATGGATCAGTGCTATCCTTTCCTATACAAAGGTCAAGGAGGGAATGCCAACCGTTTTCAAAATGAAAGAGAGTGCATAAGGAACTGCTCTGCCAACTCTGAGAAAATCTACCCCATGGATGGTAAGATTATATTATGAATTTATAGTAGATGAACCCAGTCTTTAAAAGAAAAAAAACTACACTTGTCCCTGGTTTTCTGAGGACTTTGGAACATGAACTGCCTAATGAGGTAGAGTTTTATGGCCTAAAGGACCATGCAAGGAAAGAAAGCAATCATCATGAAGCCACCTCAAGCAAACCAAGGGAGAGAGAAAGAGAGAGAGAGAGAGACAGAGAGAGGGGGGGCGGGGGGGGGGGGGGTTCTCGAGATCTGCCTCAAGCAGATTTGCATTTTGTACAAAGAGGAGTTCTATATGACCACGATTAATGCCAGAGTGATTTTGTGTGTAAAATTTTTAGAATGTTAAAAACATTAACATTTAATTTTATTTCTTCAAAGAGTCATGTCAGCATTGCATATTAGCAATACGCCACCAAGTGGTGAAAGAGCAGAACTGCTGAGGGCAGATAAAAGCGAAAGCTCAAACAAAGTCTCACAAAGTTTTAACCATCTAAGGCTCTTCTGAATAACTAGCTGAACAGGGTGCATAACACTATTTATGTTTTTGATACTAGCATTTATTAACTGCAGTCCATGGCTAAGACTACTTTAATGATGATGGTGGTGATAATGAGCATGATGTTTTCTCTTCACAGCCAAACAAGCTTGTCACTTTAGAAAGGCCGAGGGAGGTTGCAGCGGTAAATACTTGAGGTACTACTATGATTCTGCTCATGACAAATGCAAAAAATTCCTTTGGACCGGATGCTTCGGGAACGGAAACCGATTTTTCGACTACACCAGCTGCAACACCACCTGTGATGGCGTCCACGGTGAGCATGTATCCCTCTTTTATGCCAACAGATGCTGATTATTATATGTTGTATGACATGTCAAGGCATACCGTACAGCAAGAGTCAGTGGTGACACTCAAAATGTGGTCCAATGATAATGTGTTTTTTAACATGCTGATGTTAAATGTTCTGGTTCTAAGATGACCGTGTCGAAGAGGAGGAAGACGAACCGGACACTCCTATTGGTCAGTAGACACACAGTGAGCTGTACCATCTTCATTTATAACAAACTTCAAATTGTTTGATATTTTAAAAGTGACAATGTAAGCAGAACAGATCAGTTTCAGTTGGATTAGTTTCACTTCGACCTGGTAGGGGCATTAGGCCTCAGGTCCCAATAACCTCAACTGTCTTTGCTTAAAGTTTAGTGTTTTATCTATTTACAAGACTCCTTCTCATCTCTTACACTGTTGTCCTTTTTTACAGCAATCATCTGTGGAGTTTTGCTCAGTGCCATTGTCGCCTCTATCCTCATAACCGTGATCGTCTTGACTGTTAAGTCAAAGTAAGCCAGTTTTTTACTTTCAGTTTTACATAAGGAGAGATGGTGCGAAAAAGCCCAATGACGACTTGGCTTAAATCATCCTAATATTTTGTATACTTCTTTAGGAAAAAGGCCTCCAAGAAGAAGGCAGGGGGCAGGAGTAAAGAACCCAAGTCTGAAGCACCTCTTCAGGAGCAGGCGATTGAAATGTCATAGAAGAGCATGTAACCTCGAAAACAGGGGCTTTTTACCAGCTCGGTTGTGTCTTACAACAAGCTTCTCCTGATAAGTTTGACTTAGTTTTTTTTTTTACTGACATATGTCATAGTCATTGGAATTTTGTTGAATTTCCATTTGGTTCACCTGAACAACAGGTGGATTGTTTTGTTTTTGAAGTTGTATTTTGAGTTTTTTTCCCTCGTCTTTCACTGAGAAATACTAATCAAAATAAACCTGAAAGAGCTGAAACAGTCAGTTAACTGATTAGTCGATTAACCATTTTGAGAAGTGATCCATTGCTGAAGGTGCTTGTTACAGCTTTCAGTAATTCCTGCTTTTCTCTGTCTATTGAAAGCGAACAGAATATTTTGGTTTTGGACTGGACAAAACAAGCATATCTGGATGCAGGAAGTTGTAATAAGCATTTCAAGTTTCGAACATTTCAGGCCAAACAATTAAGAGTCATCACATTTTAGACAAACTTTAGACCATGAACTATGTTATTCCAAGTTCAGATACTCATCTGCTTGCACACAATTATCTGAAATGCTTTTAACAACAACGTCAAATCATCACTTCACTGTTTCCAAAATAAAACTCATCATCTGGCTCAAAGATTAGCTGAAAACTACCTTCTGAAGTCTTCTGAAGCCATGTTCCAAACCTAACACATATATTTAGAGCTGTTTTCAAATACTCTTTAGGTTTTCCTGCTCAGCATTTGTGAATACTTAGCCCGTCTCAACACGAAAGTATCAAAGACAACCTTTTACATCCTGAAAGAAATCTCACTAGAATGTCTCATTTGCTTTTATTGCTCACTGTAAGCAGTGTAAATATTCAAGAAATGTGCTGATTATCATCTCAGTTCACGTTTTAATGCTGAAAATATTCTCAAACAGTGTTGTCCAACACATTACATTGCAGACACTGCTTTTGTACTGTTTTAAGTTGGTTTTAATGGGGTTTGTCAGAGTTGGGTTGTTTGATTAGTTCAACAGAATATGCTGTTAGTGTTCTCTTCTTATGTTAAATTTCCTTCCATTATTGACGATATGTAAAATGCATTTTGCAACCCATCAATTCATGTGTGAAGACTGTTAATGGAATGTGAAGAGAATAAATGTGTTTCCATATAAACACTGTGCGCAAACCTGGGTGATATATTGATTTACATTTTTTATTTAATTTAAATAAAACAATGCTTAATTTAATTACATCCATATATCAAACCTTTAATAATCACTTTATCCTTCGTGTTATATGACGAAAACACAGATTCATCATAATCTAAGTGGATTACACTGCTTTAAATAAAAAAGACAAATTTATCCTGTTCATACCCATCGGAAGTTGCATTTAAATATCCTCATCAATTAATGTCAGGATAGCCTACCAAAGTTCTTGTGAATCCTCAGACTCCAGTGTTTTTTATCTGGGCAATCATTTGTTATCACATTTAGTAAGGTGTGCACACAAGCACAGCAGACATGAGGTGATGGACGAACTTCTTCGTTTTGGATGGAGGGCCTTTTACTTCATTAAGCGATTACTTCAACGTGAGTCCAGAGCGAATTGTGGCATTTTACAGTTGGAAACTGTTGTTACTTTCGGTGTTGCGTAAGACCTTCAAGTTAGAAACTACTTCACCTCAGCCCACCGCCTGTACCTTCTGTCGGAAGTGGCTCGCTACTACGCATGCGTACCAAGGTGGCACTTATCATCAAGTTACGTCCCCTGCGTGGCCCGATTACTTTAACTTTCAGATCTCAGAGATGTCAGTCGGTATAAATGCAATAGATGAAACCTCTGAAACAAATCCGAGGCATGTCCATTATCTGTACGCGGCCCGGGAAGTGTAAGCGAAGAAGGAAGTAGTGTGCAGATGCTCCGTGACGCTTTTTTCATCTCTGTTTTCGTAGCTGGCAAACAGCCGAGCCGGCAGACGCTACGTCACTTCCTCAAGTTATTTCCATTTGTTTGTGGCAAACGCCAGCAGTTATCCAGCACCTTAAACACCAAAGATAACGATGCTACCTTGACTTGCAGTATGTCCGGGCATACTTTCTGTCATATTTATTCTCCTCAGACTGCTTTGGCCTGAAATTACGCAGGAAATGTAGGTGGTTACCAGAGCAACGACAGGAAAACGTGCGCTCGCGAGCAGAAGTAGTTGGTCCGCTAACGGTAGCTAGCTAGTTTGGTGAATTGGGTGACTATTGTTAGCCGCCTTGTTCCCGGTGCTGAGGTGTTGGCGACATTATCAGCCTTTCTCTCTATTGTTACACTGATGGAGTGCCCTCATCTGAGCTCAAACGTGAGCTGCCCTTTTGATCCCTCCAGGTTCCCAAACGGCACTCCGTCCTCCTGGTGTTGCAACGGTAAGAAAAGACGCGTTTGTCGCCCTTTCGTTTCACTGCGCTCAAGCGGGTGTCGGTGGAAACATCTAATTACAGGTGTTTCTGCGATTCTTCTGATCCCTGCCTATGCTAGCACTGCCACGTTAATGTGTGTCAGCCGGAGGGGTAGCGTAGCTGCTGCTCAACACAAGGACAGAACACAAGAGCAACAAAAGAAAGAGGGGGGGAAAAAAGCAAATCACAGCGATGCATTTCATTGTACACCTCTCACTCAGTACTGGTTCATTTTGTGTCTCCAGTTTGCAGGTCTAACAAAAGTCCGTGGATTTGTCTTACCTGTCTGATGGTCCATTGTGGAAGGTGAGTTGGGAAGACACACACTAAAGCCCCTAAGGTGTTTCAGTTCTTTGTGTCCTTGGGGGCCCTTTTGATTTTAAGGCCGACTAGTCAATTGTATCACCGTGCAAAGGCTGCAGTACATAAATCAAGGTTTTTAGCCTACAGAAGTCGGTCAGTGGTGGTGTATAAATATGGCCCTCTAAACTTGAGGTTAACAGACACACTTCTGCGGTTATATAAGTTCAGGTCTGTCCATGCATTTCTTTACTAAGTTTTTCACCAGTTTGAGCTAAACATCTGTTTTTTTCTTTCTTTGATCTGTGCAAAACATGTAAAACAGATATTTAACAATTGTACCAGTTTTTTGGAAGACTGGACTTCTTTAATCCTCAGATTTATCTGATCAGGTGGATCCTCTGTTTCCCAGGGTCAGACTGAGACATTAGATGGGAATTCCATATATCTGTGCTTAATTTATGTACAATAGAAGAAACTACTAATACATTATTATGTGTATATATTTTAAACTCGTATGATGTAACATGTATGTGTGTACAAACCTGATATAGTTGATTAGAAACCTTTAAATTTGGTTCATGCCCTATAAGTCAAGCAAGGAGATATGTCACCACTCTTTTGGACACAGGAATGTCATCTGGACTTGGTAAAAGGTTCCAAAATCTTCTTTTTATTGTGCGGTTATTGTGCGGCAGGCACATTATGTTTTTGTCTCAATGGTCAGAAGAATATTTGAGGATTCTGGATTCTGCTTTCAAAACATCGCCAGATTAGTCACAGATGTTGTATGATATAAATGAAACTCTTTCTATATAGATATGTCAATGGACATGCAAAGAAACACTTTGAAGAGAGCCAAACCATTGGTGTTAGTCAAAAGAAGAGCGAGAAGCAGGAGAAAGAGAAATCTCATCATTCTGTCTGCATGGACTGTAGCAACTACAGCGTATTTTGGTGAGTGTCCTCCATGAACAACCTGTCTGAGGTATTGACAGTGGTATATGACACAATATATTCATTATGACTGATTTTTATGCTAAGTTTTAATGAGTCCAAAGTGCATTTACATTTATTGTGATTCAGAATATGTGTGTGGCTTGACTAATGTAGATTTTATAGTTACAGATGTGACGACTTTGTTGTCAATGACACCAAACTTGGGCAGGTGCAGAAGGTGAGGGAACATCTTCAGAGTTTAGAAAAGTAAGTACTAATTTCAAGGTTAATGTCTTGAAGGATGCTGTACTACCAGATCAGTATCCAAATAAAATGTTTTACTCTTGTACAGTACAGCACTGATGGGCGAGAGACAGAGGAAAAGGAAACTTCAGGAAAGCCCAGCTCCAGATGGCAAGTTGCTAAAAGATAATGTAAGTCTCTAAAAATGGTTTTCTTTTGTATGAAAAAGCAACAACTCCACAATGGTGTCTTAGCACAGAAGACTTCACTACCACTCAAACTTTGCCCAGATTTTCCTTTTACAAGTCCATATTCACACTGTGCCACGTGGCTCCAATTAAATGAGTCATAACAGCCTTTACAGAGCTCCAAATAAAGTACTCATCAAAATGTCTTGAATGTCAGCTTTATACATTTCTTTTTACTGATAATGGTTAATAAGGCACTTCTAAAATATAAAACGCATACATATCTGAATACGTCTCACTTGTCTCCTTCAGGAGGGGGCGGCCTTAGGTGCCACAGGCCTGAGGAACTTGGGCAACACTTGCTTCATGAATGCCATTCTACAGTCCCTCAGGTAAGGCTCTGCACCGAAGACGAGGTATGTGGGTGGTAAACTGAGTGTGCAGCATGGTTCAGTAGCTCTGCCCATTAAGACCCGGGGCCCCACAACCAGTCATCCTTTATTAATACAGTCTGGGGCACAGTCAGGGGAGTTACACAGGCTGCTTGGAAACAAGACAGAGTCAAAGGCCAGACTTCCCGAAAGGATTATGCTAATGTGTTTTCACATTTGTGTTTAAAGCACATTTTTTAGTAGTGCTGACTGTTTACCAAAGCATACCCGGGGTGCAGTGATTTGAAAATGGATGTTTTTGAGAGCGAGAAGTTATCATAGGCAGTTGACATTATCTGTAACAAGAATGACTTGCCCAGTTTCTTGTGCTGAAATTGTTGTTCGTCAGATTAATCTGCACCTTCAGCTGCATCACCACATAATGTTTAAGCATTAGTAAATGAACACTAACTAAAGTCTGCCTCAAACTCTGGAAAACATTTAAAAAAAAACCCAAAATGCTCACGTAGTAGTAGCAGTGGTAGTAGATTATAGGTGTTCTTGTCTGTAACTTTTTTCCCCTTTTGCTAATCTCAGGTGAGAAACATGTCATCACAAAATGTGTGTTTCTTTGACAGCAACATCGAGCAGTTCAGCTGTTATTTCAAGGAGTTGCCTGCAGTTGCTCTACGCAGTGGTAAGACGGCAGGAAGAAGGATGTACCACACCCGCAGCCAAGGGGACAACAGTGTGTAAGGTCCTCTTCTAGAGGGAGGGAGGATTTATGGGTTGTGCACATTCAGTTGAAAATTAGTTTCAAGTATGAAATTGACAAAATTGTTAATTGTAAGTGACTGTGAAAGAAATCTTTTCTCATGAGGCTCCTAGCGGCAGTTATTATCTTTATTCTGTTGAGTAAGTAAGAAAGATTGAAAGAAAGACAGAATAAGAATTGTGCACACTTAAGTAGTACAGAGATATACTGGTGTACAATTATTGACCATAAAAATAAGAAACACTCTATATAAGAAAGCTGAAACAAGTTTGTGCAGAAATATGTTTTTGTGTTTTAGTATTGGTAAGTCTACTTGTCTTCTTTAAACTGTTCTTGACTCAGAAAAGTATATTAAATAAGCTTTCAAGTGTTGTAAGTCTGTTGGTGTGTGTAACAGGGGTTTCTTTACATTGAGCAGGTCTTTGGTGGAAGAGTTCAGGAAAACCCTTTGTTCCCTGTGGCAAGGCAGCCAGACGGCCTTCAGCCCAGACTCCTTGTTTTATGCTATATGGAAGATCATGCCAAGTTTCAGGTATGCCAATGCTGTACAAAGACTTTGCTCCACTGAGCGGCACGTGTTTCACTGTGGTTTTATATCAACAACAATGGAACAATCCACCGTAAGTTATTTCACAAATGTCACAAAGCTTTGTTTTTGCACGCAGGGGCTATCAGCAGCAGGACGCCCATGAGTTCATGCGCTACCTGCTGGACCACCTCCACAGGGAGCTCCAGTACAGTCGCAACGGGGCGTCTCACCCGGTCTCGGCTCAGGATGGGGTCAGACTATCCAACCCGGAGGGCAAATGCGGCATGTAAGCTCAACCAATTTAACAATTATGTTGTTGTTGTATCTGTATCTGTTTATGCTGCTTTCCCAGTTGAGTCTATGGTGAAACTTGCACATCATGACAAAGCTGTAGATATCCACAACACGTCTTGCCAAAGTGTCTCTTCTTTTTATCATTTTGATAGCTAATTTTGCTATACTTTTTAATGGTTCCTCTCATTATCTTATTAAAAGCAGTCTAGTTTTAAGTTTAATGTTCACATCCAGCTGCTGGGTTCTACAAATGCTTACTACTCAGTAAACATTCACTGGTGCACATATTCTCTTGCTTTCCTGGATAGAAAATCCAAAGATTTAAATTCATTCATTGATTCATTGATTTAAACTTCTTTATGTTTGTTTCTTTACAGAAATGGAACTGCTAGTGTTGTCACGTCCATTTTTGGTGGCATTCTTCAAAATGAAGTCAACTGCCTCATATGTGGGACAGAATCTCGGAAGTTTGACCCGTTTCTTGGTAAGACAACATTGACTTTTGTAAGGGGAAAACCAAATAGAGCAAGTTAAGGAAAAGCTCACTATTTTTTTTTTTTTCATTTCAGGAATTTCATACTCTAGCAAAACCATTTGACTTGCAAACTCTGTTATTGTCATTAGCGTTACACAAAATGAATAAAATAATGGAAACACAATTATTTGGGGGTATGTAATTAAAGTGTGATAAAGCCTGAAAATGTATGACCTCAGATCATTTATTTTATTTTCTTTCTCTCTCATTCAGATCTGTCTTTGGACATTCCCAGCCAGTTCAGACAAAAGAGAAGTAAGGACCAAGAGCCAGGGCCGACGTGCACCTTAAGTGGTAGGTTTCTCCCCTGAGGTAATGACTCATGAGATAACTTTCTTACTAAGTACTGCTAAGATTAATCGCAGCATTTTATATATGTTTGAATTTAGACTGCTTACGTAGCTTCACTGACCTGGAGGAACTTGATGAAACAGAACTATACTATTGCCACAAATGTAAAAAGCGACAGAAATCCACTAAGAAGTTCTGGGTCCAGAAGCTGCCAAAAGTAAGAGACACACATTCCCTATTCTTTTTTTTATAATAATTCATTTGATTGTTTATTCTATGAAAATAAAGTAGTGGGGAAAATAGTGTGTTTTTGGTATAATTGAAGGCTTTATTTCCAATTGTAGGTTTTGTGTCTGCACCTAAAAAGGTTCCACTGGACGGCCTTTTTGAGGAATAAGGTGGACACCTATGTGGAGTTTCCACTGAAAGGCCTGGA
>JAOXYL010000090.1:11545943-11559630 GCA_028564955.1 Terapon puta
CCCCACCACCCCCCCCCCCCCCCCCCCCCTCCCCTCCTCCCCACCATCGCCACCAACCATCACCTCCACCCCCCCGCTGTCACCACCACTCTTTAGGCTGTTGGCAGACTCATTTTCGCTTGACCTAGTTAATGTCTCTGGAGAGATGGAGGAGTAAACACACGCAACTTCTCCCCTCTAGAAAACCTGGAATTTTCCACACTCCACACGCCCAGTTCAGTGTCCACAAAGGAGAATTTGTGGGGGGGGGCAAATCTTACAGGTTTGCCTTAAGTGTTCTCCTGCATAATGTTTACCATTTGAGGACTCCATGTTCTGCATAAATCTTACCTCTTTCTTCTTTGTTCTTCACATGTGAACATGCACTATAAATGGGTTGGAAGCCAGTCGAAGTAGAACGGGGAGGGCAGAT
This sequence comes from Terapon puta, assembly GCA_028564955.1. NCBI lineage: Eukaryota > Metazoa > Chordata > Actinopteri > Centrarchiformes > Terapontidae > Terapon > Terapon puta. The sequence continues at coordinate 11,546,356 of JAOXYL010000090.1, forward strand.
AAAATATGCTTTTTTTATTCAGACAGCAAGTGTCCTGTCAGCATGTGACAGGTGGAGACTGTGTATTATGAACATGATATTTAACATCTACTTAAATATTGACATTATCTATCAAGTAGGTTTGACAGGATTATGGCCAGTTGCGGGATTAAGTAGACACTGTTTGGTAATTCAATCCATGCTTCCATTTCACTCGCAGATGAGGTAATGGGAGGTTGATAAATTCATATACATATAAATATTTAAGAATGTTAAAGAAGATATCATTTGGTGTAATTAGTTTGGCTATCCTTCTACACCCCTGAAAAGTGCCAAAAGTTGTTGAACATGTTGATGTCTCACAACAGGAAAAGTACAGTAATAATTGATCAGATGAATCCTGGCTGCACTCCTTTAAGGTGTGGTGGTTTCACGGTCGTGGTGTCCTGCATGCTGTCATGTTGCCAAGTCTTACTGTGACACATAATGGTGCCATTGTTAGTGCTGTAGTAAAGAATATTATGACAGGAATAACACAGATGTTGTTAATAACTCCAACAATTAGGTCCAGAGCTGTGTCCCTCACCAATTTATTCATTACTCCATATAAAGCAAAACAGACACTCTATAGTCATATACTGAGCAGTAAATTGAGATTTTGGACATTTACAAATCACTGTTGGTAGTTGACTTTGTGCGACTATTAAATGCAATACACTGGATTTTGGTATTGTTAACAGGAAGGCTCTTAAAAAGGACACTTAAAGGGAACAAATTTTAATGTTATCACTTACATCTTTGCTTTGCCTGCTGTGAGAAGTCAGTCTGAAACTGTCCATTTCCATCATTCACACAAAGACTCTCTATGGGGTTCACTAGTTCCATGTCAGCCTATAAATCAGTCTATAACTAGGTGGTTTTCAGAATATAGTGACTAGTAATAAGCTTGGACACATTTAATGTATATTTACGATACAAATGTATTATGAAAAAAGCACACATTTTGGAACACAATAACCTATATTAGTCGGATGTAATATTGCTAATAAATGAAAGGAAGCTGCAGTGATGTGCTTTAATGTACCGATCTTTTTCCTACAGAAATTTTGTCATTGTGTACACCTCATTTCTCAGGTCACAGGGCCTTCATGACCTTAAGCTGTCTTTCTGTTACCATATTGGCTTGTGGCAATTACAGCTGAAATTGCCGTCTGAATCATCCTCTCTTTTTCCCGACTGTGAAAAAAACCCCGTGACACACCGCCACTCACGTCATATTCGTTTCGTCTTCATCAGCCTCATTTAACAACAGAAGGTTCACACTTTAAATAACAGACCTTAAGAAATAAGTTGTACAAAATGTGCCCAAAGATGCCAGTGGCGAGAGAAAGCTGTGAATCATGCTTTCCTGCACATGCTGAATTTTCAAATATGTATGAAGTACTGCAAGCAGGGGCTTTATTCTGTGGTGTCATCATGCTAGAGATCACATGGAGGACGGATGCGGCCGTTTGCACATGTGTGTACTTGTGGGCAACGTGGGATGATGATAGAAAGACGAGTGGTGGGGGGTGTGATGGGGGCGGTGAAAAAGGCAGAGGTGGCTGACTGGAAGATCACTGAAAGAATTGGGAAAGGGAGTGTAAAAATGTGAGAAAGGGCAGTGAGGGGGCAGGAGCGGGATTAACGCACTGTATGTAGAGTGACAGAAGGTATGTGTACGTGTGTGTGTGTGTGAGTGAGACAAAAGTTGGGGGCAGGGGGAGTGAGAGAAACGGTGTCACGTGTATGCCAGAATAAGCAGAGCTGCAATGGGATGATCTCTGGATGCAGCAGCAGCAGCAGACCCTCAGCAGCTCAGGTCCTTCATGCTCCTTCCACATGTACATTCTGCAGCAACCACACTTTGACACCTGTCCTCCCCCTCACCTTATCTCACCTCACCCCCAGGCTCCCGCTCTCCATCTCTCTCTTGAGAGTCGCAGACCTCACACAGACCACTAACTCGAATCAGAACCACTCCGTTGCAATAATTCAGTCTCGCTCCCACTCCGCCTGTAAACATTCTCCCATGAAGGTGAAGGAGTGAATGACTTCACCTCTCACATGTCTCGCGCGCAAGTACGGCTCTGCTGTAAATGTACTTTGCTGACATTTGAAAGCCATTACACATGCACTGCCTCATTTCAGCTCACGCACAAGAGCCGGTCCAGCATGTGTCCTATGGGTAAGCATAGGGTACAGACGTCCCTTCAAGTGCCATCTTGGTGTTGCTGTTCAAAGGATGTGACGGGAGAGAAGCGAGCTCCTCTGCGTGGCCCCTGTTGAATCTCAGCGCCGCTCTTCAGAAGAAGACTGGAGAGATGCCAGGCGCTTTTTCCCCCCACTTTTAAAAAGGTTGGGATGACATCCAGACAAAAGAGCTGTAGTCCTAATGTGGGCCTCACAGTGTTATGCAAGTGTATGACTGCAGCAGCAGCATAATGAAAAAAAACAAAAACATAAAGCCCACGTTGAAGCTTTTCTGTTCCTATTGGTAAGGAAAGCAGAAACCTCACACCTGGGGCAGGGCCAAGGACACGTGTTAGCCACAAACAACCCCCGCTATTAAAGATCTGTTCTAGATGGAAATTTCTAAGGACTGACTGCAAAGTAACTCTGAATGGGTGAGTAATGCTTGTGTGCTGTTCTGCTACAGCAGTGAGGTGCGACGACGAGGCGTCTCAAGGTGAAACTGCACTCTGACATTTTGCCCGTGCTCCTTGTCAGCTCACACAGAAACCCTGACAAACAGCATTACTGACATTTTACATAACATACTATCGGCTTGTGCACAGATGCAAAATGCATACTACTAATGTATAATACTTTGAATAGATGTGATCAGGTGCTCTTGGACAGTTTTGGTTGCATTATTAAAAAGAAATAACTATTGTTTAGTTAAAGATAACAAATAAATGTACTTCTAAAGAGACATATTTCCAATGTACACCTTACTATTTAACGAGTTAAATGAGCAATGTAATTAAGTCCTTTTTGGCTGCGCAACACAAAACAAGATGATTCAAAAACATTCTTAGATTTGCCCATTTGCCCACTGTATGTATCAGAGTTGCCATAAGTAGTCCGACAAGCGACAGTACAAACATTTGCCTCTCATATGTGAAGATGTGCTGCTACATTGTACTATACTACTTTACAATGTAGTTAACTGAATAACAACAGGCTCTGCATTGTTTGTTGGACAGCACAGAGACATCCGATGACTATACCTCAGACTCTACGTGTGTAAACAGTCTACTGTTGCGTAGTGTTTTACAGACTAAACATTCATTGAGAAAACAATCAGCAGATTAGCTGACTGTGAAAGGCGAGTCTGAACTTATTTACGTTGCAGTGTGTGTGTGTGAGTATTTGCTACATTTATTGTTGTAAACTGTGTACTGTAAGTGTTTCACTGAAGCAGAAGAGCAGGGCTGATGACAATACTGCAAAAAATCAATTAAAAAAATCATCATGTCATGATTTTGTATTCTATCTTTTGCACAAATTTATACTTTTTAAACTTACTTCCAAAACTAATAAGTTAAATATGTCTCCAAAGGGGTAAAAGGGCAAAAACTGTGATTTCTGAGTATCGTAATTTACGAAGCTCACTGGTTCATTAAACCCAAATTTGATTGAGAAACTGATGTGTGAAGTGATAAATAAAACTTTTCATGATGATGAGATATCTCAGGGTACTCTGTGCATTCAAGGATCACAGTTGTCCTAAAATAAAATTTCTTTTATTATGTAAATCCTCCTCAAACCTCTCAAAGTACATGTCTGTCAGAAGACTCCTGCAATGAAGTTTCAGGTCAAAACTCGGCTGCGAAAACGCTATGATCACCAGCTCTTCTCTGAGCATGGTTGGGCGGTTGCCTACTAAGAAATTATCAGTCCATATCGCATCACTTCTAGATAGGATCTCACACTAAAACACCCACATAATGATCCCACAAAAGTGCTAGCAGAGGGAGCGTGGGCAGTTCTACATTGGACGTAGATTTGGCGGCTAGCCTGCTGTCAGTGAGCTCGACAGCTCTCCACAGGGAGCCTCAAGAAAAGACTCGAACAACCTCAGAAGTGTCAGTATCATGTCTACATGTAATGACTGCCCAATTATCTGCTTATCTTGTGCCACCTGATCGCAACCCTCTGTTGCCAGAAAAATATGAGCAGGGCAGTCAGTGCCTGTGTGAGGTTCACTTTGTTTTTTTTTTTTTTTAATCTCAGAAATCCCCTTACGTAACCCTAACCTTCACATTAAGATTTTATTATACCGCTACTGGCTCAAAATGTTACATCATCTGAAATCAATATCAACACATTTGCTGAGGGCAAAGACGGGCTGCAATAGCTGTGAATCACAAGAGAGTGCAGTCCATCTTGAAGAGGAAACCAATACCGAAAAGCCAGCTTCTACGAAATCCATACTGGCCCAAGTTCCAGCCGAGTGAAGGAATTGTTCAATGTGCTGCGAAGGCAATGCTTGTGGTGAGCTCACAGTCCTCTGCATCATGCGTAGCCCTCCTCATCTGTGCGTGGAGAGCGCAGGCTGGAGCACTTACATAACCCAGTTAAAATATACCCCAGTCACATGTAATGTTCAGCCCTGCAGATAGATATCCCACTGTCGCTTGAGCTGCTCTGGCAGCCGTTCAGATATTAGAGAGAGTATGAACACACACGCGCGCGCACACACACACACAAACACAAAAGATTTGACGGTGATTCGCTGCCAGACATTCTCAACTCCCTCCATGTGAACTGTGTGTAGAAAATAGTCAGGGAGCTTTCTCTCTGGGTGAAGCGCATGTGACTGAGTGGAGCTGGACCGGGAAGACGCCACAAAGGGAGAGAGGGAGGGTACGTGACGGGGCGCCGGAAGTCCAACCCTTTAAAGTCACAAAAATGCGCCCAGTATCACTTCTCGTCTGACTACATAACCTCTAACGCCAACTCTAAACGCTATTGGCTGAGCCTTGCCACACACAACTGGCAACCTCCCCTCCCTCCCCATCCCCTCCCTGCCACACACACACACACACACACACACACAAACACACACTGCTGCAGCGTGCCCACACTACGTGCAGTCACATTTCTGCTGTGTGGGTGGGGTTAACTCCGTGGAACTAGCATTTACTGTAACAGGATGACATATCTGGAGGAGTAAGCTGCACCAGTGAGAAGTGGAAGACACGTTTTCTAACCGAGATTAGCGAGAGTCCAGACTTGGCGAAGCTTTGCCCAAATTATGCAAGAGGCACTCTTGTTTAGATTGTAAGAGTTGACCCTTGGAGATTTTAAGGTTTTCTTTTGCTGTCATGTGGAACATTTGGAGACGATTATGAAACAAACTTTGATTATGAAAACTTTGAGGCTGAGATCCAGGCTGCAAAGTTCAGTTTAAACCTGATTGATGAGCGCAATAAGGTTTTAATCCTGTGTCGGGGCAGACATGCTCAATTTCTTCCAGAAGACGAGCAGCTGGTCCCAGGCCCTTAACTTCACAAGGGAAATTATGTAATCTTGTTATTACCGAGCCATAAATCGCTGCAAGCACTGAATATTCTGCACCAACACCATTCGCGTCCAGCCGGCACATGTGTCCTTAAGGTCTGAGCACATCCACAGTGTCATGGCTCACATGTTTGTGTTTACATTTGTGCTCCCTGCAGCGGCTTCACTTGTCGTTAACACAGTTATGAACATTCCAGTCAGTCCTCTGCTCCCTCCCAGCTCAAACCAAAACCCGTGCTTGGTTAACACTGCAGCTATTAGCGGTGAGTGGCTATAATGTGAACAATGCTGTGGAAAGTCTGCTGATTGGTAGCCAAATTTAGAGACACACACACACACACACAGACACAGACACACACGTCACTATAGGTCCAGATTTGGGTACAGGACAGCCTATGGCGCAAAGCCAGGGTACACCGAGCTGAGTCATATGCGCAGCTCATTGCAGGGGACAGCTGCTAGTAAGACAAGACACAGACAAACATGCTCCCCTGCCAGCAGCACCCAAACACTCTCTCTCTCTCTCACACACACACACATCCACTTGCAGCACACTTGCAGGTGAGGGCACGTTCCCTCAGTATGCAGCATGCCTGTGAAACCAGCAGGTCAACTGAGGCGATCGGCGAGCGCGCCACACTCCACTGAATGTTTTCAATGGCTCGCTGCTGCATTAGACACGTCACCCTGTCTGAAAATGAGGAACAGATTTTGCAATGTCCCAAACTGTAATATCAGACACACATGCATGAAACCCCAAACAGGCCACAGGGTTTCCAAACGTTCTCGGCCCATGGGGTGAGGTGTGGCACCGATGTGCACCCACGCACATGTGCTGCTGAAAGGGAGGTTCAGGGCAGATGTTCAGTGTATGCCCTATAATAAAGTGGGCGTGAGGCTCTGATTTGGCTTTTATTTTTTATGAATGAGAGCAGGGAGACATCCAGTCTCTGTGGGATACAGAATCAGCCAGCCTCTTTGAAAAATCACAGTGCCAGTTTGCGTGGTGTGACTCATCTTCGATCCTGACAGGAGAATGCACAGATAAAAAGAGTTCCCTTTTGTGAAGAGATTGCAAATTGCTGCTGTTGTTCTTTGTGTGAATGGAAAATTGCGTCGCCGCTGAAAGGAGCAGGATTTTTGCTAATACATAAACGCTCCCGGAGATCACACAGAGGGTTTAGTGAAACACTCAGAACAATCCGCAGTTTAACACCGAGAAACACTTTGACAACTGAGCAGCAGCGCAAGCATGTGACTTTCATAAATAGAGACACTGCTTTCTCTACATTTTACATTGTGTCTATACAGTTTGAAGTGCAGCATGCATGTGCGTAAAACATGTCTTTGATCCCCTCACCCCCCCAAAAAAAACTGTAGATGTCTGTTTCCTGTGCTTTGAAGTGGATGTGATGCACTCCACTGTGACATGGAAGCCTTGAAGACAAAAAACGGAAATGAGAGTTTGCCGGGAATCGGCTCTCAGCCGTCACAAAGTCTGGGGTCGGCGGAGGATCTGGGCCTGAGGAGCGAGATGACGGAGGGGAGGGGGTGGGGTTTATGGGATGTTTAAAAGATTGCTGTGGCTTACAGGACAATTAAAATTAAACATGAACGGCTTGCTGTGCCAGCAGGCGTGTCCTCGGCTTTATGGGTGCTCTGGTGTCTCCGTGGAGCGCATTCTTCACAGCGGGATGTGATTGACGGTGCAGCAGCGAGGAGTAAACCCGCCGTGAGGACACCAGGCTGCCGGTGCCCTTGTCCTGCCTGCTCCTCTCTTTGACAGCAGCACATAAAACAAAAGCAGCCACATACGCTCCTCTATGATCACTTGACCGCAAAATGCTCTCTCGGCCTAATTGCCATGGCACAGGCTCATTATAGAAAGTCCAGAAAACAGTCCAAGAAGTCCCTCTGCATTTTATGTCAGACAGATTTGCACCCAGTCTGGGCAGAGACTTTGTGGCCCCGTAAACATCTCCCAGCTCACATGCGCCCCTGGATCACTCTGCGGACAGAAATGAAATGTGTTGTTTTTAAAATTCTCTGCATTCTCATTGTCAATAGAGGCAAAGGCAAGGGGGCGAGTTGAGGGAAGGAGGCTGGTTTTTGCTTTTGGAGTGGGCGTCTCCGGGTCGCACGTGATCACGTTTGCCGAGAGAGGCTTCGTGACTCACTGGCTCCAGGCTCAGGGTCCTCGTCTGGCCTCTGACAAGAGTGCTTCCTAATCCCACCCTCTCAGGCAGTCAAACAGAGGTCCTGTGAGTCATGCCTTTACCGTCAGTGTGTGTCCAAAAAAAGACAAGCGAAAAAGAAGAAGAAGATGCAGATTGAACAGACTGAATACACTGTGCATGTCAACTGCATCTTGAATTAAAGCGGCTTGTAAGATGATTCACTTATCAGGGCTCAAAGGCTGGGACCTTTCAAAGAGGAGTGATGTGGTGAAATGACTAATTAATTTAATCATCATTCGTCTTAAATTATCACTTAATCACAGGCTGATCGTGACTCACACACACATGCAAACCAAGAGGTCAACCTGAGTGTTTGTTGTAAAGTAACTTGCTCAAGTAAGCTGAGACATTTACTCCATTTGATGATATTATACTGAGATAATAGATACTATATAAGAGATATATTGGGATGAAGCAGATATTAGCTGCTTTTATTTTTTAAATTTCACATACAAAACATGTGATCATTTCTTACACTTCACAATGCACTGTTATAGATTAAAGTTATTCAAATGAGTCCCTATAATATCCCTGCTCAAATGTATCACCATTAACAAGACTAATCCAATAACGTGACATTACCCGGGATAAATCTGCCTGATGAGGATTTTTACTTTTGAGGCAGCCTACTTTTACTAAAGCAAATAATTGATTTAGTCTAAATTTGGGAGGATGACTGTGCAGACCAGCCTACCGAAGTGTCCTTGAGCAAACTCTTACAGGGGGGAGGGAGGGGGCTCAAACTGCTGACATGCCACAAGTCCAAGCATCGGATGATATAATGAGGAGAAATGCCTGCGGAGTGACCAAAAAACTAGCCCCGGGTTGACTCTTCGCCCAGCTGCCGAAGTGAAACCGATCCGCGTGTCCACGTGTTTGTGTCATTTCCATGTCGTTTGCATATGTAAACCGCGCCCGCCTATCGCTCGGCGGCCGCACGCACGGAGGGCGCCGATTGGTCGATCGGGCCCGCCGGAGGAACCAATGGGAGAGGCGGGCCCCGCTGGTCCCGCCCCCACAGACACGTTGCCTTGGGAGAAGCAACACGGGCCTCGATCGCTGTCTCTCTCTCTCCCTCACTCTCTCTCTCTCTCTCACACACACACACACACCTACAAACACACACACACACTCACGCCGCACGTCCCGCACATCAGCTGCTCTCTGCCCGACAGTCCTGCTGGATTTACCACTGAACGACGGGAGAGTTCAGACCAGCCGCTCCATCCTGGGAAGGTACGGAGACATCTTTTCACCTTTACACCTACATTTTTTATTATATATATATATATATATATATATATATATATATATATATATATATATATACATAGATATATATGTGTGTGTGTGAGAGAGAGAGAGAGAGAGAGAGAGAGAGAGAGAGAGAGAGAGAGAGGTGAAGACAGGAGGCTTTTATTTCTAAAATAATCATCCACAGGAATTTGACGCATTTGACTTCACGGTTGGTGGCAAACGAGCGGTTCCTATTCCAGGTTTAATAGGTGTTAATGTGAGAGACGAAGGCAGAGACAGTGGCAATTATTCCCGTCTGCGCTTCTGCTTTTATATAATCCGAGAGTGCACGCTGCCAAATTCACTCCGAGTGATGAGGAAGTCCATTGTGTCTGTTACCCGACTGATCTGAAACCTGCGTGATCGGATCCTCGTCATCGCTTCAGGAAAGGTGGTGACGGAGAATAATATCACCTTTTTTGCTTTGTCTACAGAGGAAGAAGGAGACTCTCGTGTGTGTGTGCGTGTGTGTGTGTGTGTGTGTGAAGTGGCGGGCATCTCCACCTACACAGGTAGACGGAGGCTCGGAGGTCGTGGGTGCTGTTTCATCTCTCGGGAAAGTGTGGCGTAGAAAAGCGTGATGCGGCGTTATCAGCACCGCAGCAGCCATTTGGATCCTCTGTGTGTGCGGAGTGAAAGAGTTCGGCCAAATGTAGTGACCCTCATTTCGTCCCAAACCTCCGTCCATGTGAACAACCTGAAGGAAACTAACAAGCTGTCCCTGTTGTTGTATCGGCATTTTGCGGGAAGTCTGCTTAAAGAAAAGCACAGATGTGAGACTGAGCATATCCCTGTATTATGGGATGTATTTTATGATATGAGCGATGTAACACCTTATTATATTCCTCAAAAGTTTCAATAATGGACACAGGTCCTCTGATATTTAATTAAATAAATGTTATTTCTCTTTCTTTTCTTTTTATTTATACCTATTTTGACAGTTGGATTGGTAAATGGACATGTGATTTAATGTAATATTCAGTGCAGCACATATATATAATAGGGGCATATTTGACCTTTGTGTGTTACTTTATACCCGTGTTGTGTTGGGCCATCTGGGGTTGAATATTGCAGCACTATCTTGGCATGTTGAAGCTTGATACTGTGTAATTCCAAGCTCTCAGCGTTTGGATTTAAAACGCATCCAGCATTTTATCACAGCCGCTCGCTGCTGTGTGCCGACAAATATTTTCTTTCCACATCGCCTTGCTTTTCACCAGAACCGGTCAAGTGCAGACTCTGCTACCCAGGAGCCATATTACAACCTGCAATCGGAAACAACTGAGTTATTTCCCCTCTCTCGCTCTCTCTCTTTTGTGTCACATCAGAGCTTGTAAAATCAGTAAATCTCTGCTCCACCCTCCCCTGTAACAATACGATCAGAAGGTGGTCATCCTGAGACAAAGAGCTGGGGAGCCATTAACTCCCCTACCCTCAAATTTCACAGGAGAAGGCAGGAGATGTGCCAGGCGGCAACCACTCAAAACGCTAAAAATAATCCCTGCGCTGAAAATTCATCTCTGACTTCCTTTATCTACTAATCGCCTAGAAAACATGTTGGAGAGATGCAAAGATCCCACAAGCCAATTAAGTATCTATTCAGAGCGTTTGGTCTGAGGGGTTTTAATTCAGGAGGCAATCTGCGGGCTGTGAACAAACAGTCCCAGTCCCTCGTTCTGCAAAATCCCCCCTTTCTCCACCGGCACAAGTTTCTCTTGTGTTGAGGGGAGATCCGCAGTCCGGGACCGGTCGTCATGGTGGCAGACCCCTGCCCCCGTTGAATAAACAAGCTAACAATGTTTATGAATGATTGTGGTGGTGGCAGCTGGCGGGTCAGCTGATGGGTGGCTGAATGGGGGGGGGAAATCACTCAAGCTGGCGATTGTAAAATGTAGGATTCTGTTCTTTCGCCGCGTCACGATGTGGAGGTTTATAACGATGATTGGGGTTTCTTGAGTGCTTGGGGGGCCTTGCAGGACTGCTGTGGACTCCGGGATGTTTGGTGTTTGCTTTGATGGTGGCCGGCCCCGTGTTTACTGGCTCAGGTGTTGCATCTGCAAAACAAACAGGTCATTGTGGCCTCGGCGACTGTGGTCTCACTGCCACCATCTGCTCCGAGCTCTCTCTTGTGTCTCTGCTTTTATTCATGCCTGCTTGATTGGAGGTGCAGGGTTTTGGATGGTTGTTTTTTGTCCAGACTAACCTTCAGTGTTTACCCGAGGACGCCTCAACAGGGAATGTTGGCTGCAGTTGCATAAATTCAAGCTGTTAAGTGGCTAAAATTTGTTGCCTCTCATCTTTGTCCCTGTAGCGCTTGCTGCTTTTTCGCTACCGTCCGCATTGCTGAATCACAGTAACCGTGGCTTTTTCTTTGTCAGGTCAGTGATGGTCAGTGCTAGTTAGAGCCTGCAGCCGAGGATGTCTGCTACAGATTCGGACAACTCCATTGACTGGCTGGCAAGTGACAATGAGGACAACGAGAGCGAACAGGAGTCCGACGGCACCAGAAAGCGCAGCCAGACGGAGGCTCCTCTGTCTCCCAGCAGCCCGCCGCGCCTGGGCCCGCCTGAGAGCTGCCGCCGCCGGAGCAGCGAGGTGAAGGAGGGCGCCGGTAACTGGAGCGAGGTCAGGGAGGCCTCCGGTCGGGGATCTCCCCCCGGCTGCACAGACACGTGGGACAGTGCTATCGGACTGTGCAGAGCGCAACAAGGAGACAAAACAAACGGCAGAAACACTCAGCAGGCACTGAAGAGACCTCACAGCTCCACGGAGGAGGAGCCCAAGGAGTGGCAGCTCATTTCCAACGTGTCAGAGAAAAACCGCGTTTTCAGTAGCAAGGTGAGCACCTCTGCGACTTCAGTCTGTCTCCCACAGGAGGAGGAGGATGGTGTCAGTAAAACGAGAGCATGACCTATCACATAGCTTGACCCCCCCTGCTGGTTTTACACAGTGTCTCACACATGCCGTTTCCAGTAAAGATGACCCTCCCTAACGCTATAAGCAGAGTTAGTCATGCTTTTCTGAAGAACTATAGGCACAAGTCAAAGTGAGTCATTCAGCAGAACAGTAGGGGTTGCCTAAGTTATGTTTTTAAATAGAAATGAACAGCAGAGTGAGCCAGTTTGACAGCAGCCTTTTAAACACATTTTACAGAGATATCACTTACAAATTAATCTTATTTCTATTTTCAGTGCAAGGAGCTACAATGCTACATTCATCCACTGTCATCTATCTTGAATGGTCTTCGTTCGGGGAGATACAGAGAACGTAAGTCGATCATTTAATCTTTTTAGATTCATTCTGTTTAACAATTTCCACTACACTTGTGTTGGCCCCCATTCTGCTCCATGTCTGTCTTGTGTTTCATTAAAAAACAGAACAATGGACTCGATAAACAGCGTGACACTCTTTATGGATAATGTGTCCCTGAGATTTGAGAGAGAGATGTCTGACACATGTATTGTTGTAGGACTATCAGGTTACCACAGGTATTTCCTGTGTGTATGTTCTTGTGTCTATCTTTTATAAAGGAGTTCATCTTGGGTTAAAGTTCACTCAACTACGCACTTTAAAATATGTGTATTAAGACCTAAAAAACACATTTTTCTTCAGCCAAGAACCAGCTATGTCACACTTCCAGTTTCCTCGTAAATTAGCTGCTTGGCAGAGGCGAGGAAGAACATACTGTACCACAGTCTCCAGTAAAGCGGCAGCTGTTTGTGAGTTGTCTGATAAGAGTCTCTAGAAAATGTTCAGGCAGGCCCCGAAAATTGCTTACTACTTTGTTGAACCCACACCTTGGATGACCCAACACTTCCTGGCCGCAGAGGCGGGGAGTCTGTTCCCTCGCACATGCATTTCACACAACCCATATGCTCCACACACTCATCCCTGCTGTCAACACAGTTCGTGTGGCTCATGGTACGACTTTCTTCTTTTCCAGGGCTCAGCAGTTTCCAGGAGAGTGTGGCCATGGACAGGATCCAGAGGATCATGGGAGTCCTGCAAAACCCCTGCATGGGGTGAGTGTCCTCAGTGTGGCCCACATACAGTTATACATGAAACAATGAACTCTATCATCTTGTGTGTGTGTGTGTGTGTGTGTGTGTGTGTGTGTGTGTGCTCTGTTCTGCCTGTGCCAGTATTTTACTTTTACTGAAACAAATACACTTCAGTCCTTCTTCCTATCTGATCA
>JAOXYL010000090.1:11559730-11574927 GCA_028564955.1 Terapon puta
TGTGCTCTGTTCTGCCTGTGCCAGTATTTTACTTTTACTGAAACAAATACACTTCAGTCCTTCTTCCTATCTGATCAGAATCACAACTACAGTGAAAAAGCCAAATGTATAATTATAGTAAAAAGAATTTTTTTGCTGGCTGTGGGTCAAAGTGGTCTCCAACATGTCCGTGACACATGGCTCACAGCAGGTTGCCCTGCGAGGAGCTGCTACCCCCACACATTCAGGATGCATTTACTGCTGAGATGGCTGGCTCTCACTTAAGCTGGGCATCTTGTTAAAAATGTATCAGGCTCCACTGTGGGAGCGGCACACTTGTGTCTGCCTGATTAGCTCTCCACTGGCCAGACAGCATAATGAAGTATGATATCACCCTTTTAAAAGACAAAGTTTTAGTCCCTGCATTACAGCCATTTGAAATTGTTTTGATGTTTTACATGCATTCAACATCTAAAAATAGAAAATGGCTACCACTCCCAGGATCTGTTTTTGTATACTTATAACGGGGATATGCAAGATGGTTGAAGTCAATATCATGATGTGACTTATGTAACTATCAAATTTAAGAAAAATAATAAATATAGTAACAAATAATATGAATGATGTTGTAGGACTTGACAGCTTAACACATGTAATGGAAAAATATTCATAACTCCTTTTGCCCATTTTTATTTCTGTTTGAAATCATAGTTTGAACTGGTACTGCAGATATAAATTAGGTATTTTATTGATTCATTGCTCAGAATTTAAAATGTCAAGAGGGTTCTGAAAAATGTCCAATGTGACATCATCAAATTACTTGGTCCGGATCTTTCACAAACCTGATGGGATTTAATTTGCAATGATATAAAAGCAGGGAACATTTGATTACGATTAAAATCGTTGTCAAGCTATTTTCTGTTGTTTTTAGTGAGCAAACAAGAGAAATTATAATCCCAGCTGTAATGTTGATCAAAAATGTTTACAACAGTAGTTCATTTTGATCATATGAAGACATTGAGATTACACTAATAGTCCTCTAGTGAAATAGCTCCTTGTATCAATTTCTTCTTGTTTTAAGGCAGCAATACTGCGACCTGTACGGGCAGAGCAAAGCCTGGCCTGCTGCACGCCGTGAGGCCTTGTATCCAGGTGTACTGATAAAACAAAATGCTGCTGACTTTGGTGCAGACTAATTGGAGCCCTCACCCACCAGCTGCTGCCTGCATATGGGAGACAAAGAGTGGGTGTGGCAGCCTCCCTGCAGACAGCCGGGGCAGAGGCTCGAAGGTGGACTAAACCCCTCCTTCCCTCCTTCCCTCCCTCCGCCGCTCCGTCTCTCCCTGTGCCTGCTCTGTGTTGCCAGCTGGCAGCCCCTGCAGCAGCACAATGGCAGATAGGATCAAAGTGACTTTTTTAGCAGTCACTGTCGCGGATAATCTTTCACATGAATTTAACATGCTCTGAATGGAGTATAGCAGGAAGGTCCTGATCATATGACACGGGCTAATCCCTGCCCACCATCTGGTTCTGACGGGTGGGAGTGAATGGGACGCCGCTCTCCGCTGCCCACCTCCAACGAGAACTGCGTCACCACGGCCAGCTTATTTTCACAATGACGCCGTCAGAGACCGCTGTGGCTTTGGTGTTTATATTTAGACCCCAGCACAACTATAATAAATCAGTCCACGTGTGAGCTCAAAGCATGTGAGAAATGTACCTAAGACAATTTTACTCCTACGCATGGAGTGCAGGCTTTGCTGAATGAGTGTTCACTCGCTTTTTGGAATTACGTATTTCCTGTGTGAGCTTGATGGAGAGATAAGATTTTTCAGAAAGGAACTTGGCAAGATTTTCGGTAGATTACTCAGATTCATGCCCGATAGCTTGAGTAAATATTTCTCTCTGTCTCTCTCACTCTCTCTCCCTCTTACTCTCTCTCTTTCTCCATTTCCCTGTTTCTCTCTCTCCACCTCTCCTTCCATCTTCTTCTTTTCCAGGGAGAAATATGTTAATATCATCCTTAAAATGGAGGAAATGCTGAAGAGCTGGTTCCCTAACGTAAAACTCCAAGATCAACTCACCGTCACCCGGACAGAGGAAGGCGTTCCTACCAAGAAACCGAAGGTGAAGTAGTAAAAATAAAGGAAAAAAAAAAAAAAAAGCAGAAGTGTTGTGTAAGAGCTCTTCGGTTAGACATGGCCTGCTGCCAGGAACATACAGTGACGACGCGGCGAAAGAGGGACTAAAATATCTATTATTATTTAATCACAGGTCTGGGGCAGGGAAGGGAGGATTAAAAGCTATTTTTGCTGAGGTATTGCGGCAGTCTCAGGTTCGCTAAGAACAATGACAGAGGAGAAAAGGTAATTTTGGAGTGTCCCTGAAGGGATAAGAAAGGTCACAATACTCTGGAACATTCCTCTACATTGAATTGGTGAGGATTTATTTCTGTGGTTAATCCTAGCACACCCTCCTTCAAACAGGAATTTCATGTTTCATTCAGCACTATGAAGCTGTTAGTTGAAGCTACGCATTAACTTTAAAGCTGGTCTAATCAATATTTTTGTTTCAACAGTGAGAGAAATTACTATTTATAACATGAAAGTTGTCATCAGTTGCAACAAATCCTCAAAGGATGATGGTCCAGTTCTGCTGTTTGTAGCTCTAAAGAACCTTGTAGCTTCTTTGACCTCACTGTTTTGGTTATACAGCCTACAGCTCCACTTTTTCCGTTCAGTTTCACCAGGCAGCCGCGCCAGGCATCTGTTGTCATTGATAAAGTTCTGATAAACCCGGCTTGTGAACACAGTGGAAGTGCGAAACAGAGGGATATTTATATGTTGATGCCATGTTTGCAACTTTTTGTGCTTCCTCCAAGTGTCCCATTATGAATTATTGCAGGTTTCAAGCAATGTGTATAATCTTTACGTGTCATCTTTCATATTATCGATGGCTCACTTTTTGTTTTTTTCTTTTTTTTTTTGTTAGCTTTTTCACCTTACTACCACTTAACGATCAAATTTTATTTTATTTCATTTTATTTTTGGGGTGCCTTTAATACCTGGCATGGACAAAATATGAAACTTTGTGTTGTCAGGAAACTGTGGTTTATTTAAAGTTTTTAAACTACTTCATAGATTTAATTAAACAGTGTTTCCTTCTTTCCCACCAGCTATCTCCAATGACCACCACTGCAGCCGTGAGCCCCGTCACCATGAGTGACCCCCCAGCCGGCGTCAAAGCCCTGAGAGTCACCGACCTCACTCCACCTGGAGCCTACTCCGCCAGTAACCTGAAGTGGCTCCACACGTCACCCATCTGCTCCCCCACGGCAGAGCAGGCCCAGGCTGGCCCCAGGCACCTGCTGCCCCCCAAAGACAGAGATCTAACGCAGGACAACGCCGTGTCCTCCAGCACAGACGGCCACACTAAGACAGACTTGGTGCCCAGAGGCCCTCCGCCGGGTAAAATCAATGCGCCCTGTCTAGAGAGGCTCCTTAAGTCGACAGAAAGCATCATCACCCGCAAGGGGACGGGCGGTTTGATGGACAGCAGCTGGTCCTAGTCCACGCAGACGGCTGGGTGTCTCGCCGAAAGCGCCGCACGGCCCAGCTTAGCCTTGCCCACCTTGCCGGGGGAGCCAGTCAGCTCGCTTAGCCCATTCCAGCCTTCAGGAGAGACGGGCGCCTTCGCAGGGGGCGTCACAGACTCCGCCTCGACACGGGGAGGAGGAGGGGGAGGGGGGGGGTGTCGACGAACTTGTTGTACTCTCTCTATGGGAATGTGCCCTCTCTGACATGACAAGTGTCTGCTTTAGTTCCCTTCTGTTGACTTCTCTTTGTTTTTATGTTTGCACTCTTGAGCAGCGTGCGTGTGAGAGTGGGAAGGATAGATTTCACACAGCCGAGATCACCGGCGCGAGTGATTTCACAACTGAATTGTCCCCACTGGCTTGTAGATGCAATAATATACAGTCTGAGTATCTGTGAAAACCGCCATTATGCCTGAAAGGGAAAGACCTGCAAGAGTAGTTTGTGCTGGATGGGAGTCTTTAAAATATCCAGACGTGTCAGCGGTCTACATATTGTTGTGCTGAAAACGTGGGTGAAATGTGACGTTATTTTCTCCCCTCCCCCTCATGACTCCACTCTTAAGTTTATTGATGTGACTGTTACTCATTTGTATACTTTATAAATAAGTCTTTTTGGTACAACTGTTCTACCTCAGTGGGCACCACGTCACAGTTAGTGAGTAGGAATGTGAACGCTACGCTCAAAGTCTGGACACCTCGCCAGACCCGCAGTGAGCCAAACGGCCTCTGACAGCGAGGCCCGCAGTACGAGTCGCTCCGCTTGTACAAACAGAGGATGCTCTCTCTCCGTGGGGATGCTCTCGTGGCCTGACTGGTGCCATTGTAAAGAATGTCGACTGCAGATTTCTTTTTTTTTTTTCCAGTCTCCCAGTAGAAGGCAAACAGTGCCTGTAACGTCAAGCTGTGCCTGTAAAGCCAGTTTGATAAAGCGAGAGAGCCGTTCAGAATACCTGCTCCTCTGTGGGGTGAAATCAGGAATTCTCACTCTCCTGCCATTTTCCCGTATCGAGTAAATTATTCAGATCTTGCCAACTACTTTCTGTGGTGGAGTAGAACAATTCTTTTATTTTGCCACAGAACTGGACAGTACGTTAGACCAGCAGAGAGGGACAAGGGATTTCTCTGTGTAGATCTTACAGAAAGGTTGTCAATTTACCCTGAAAAGTGGCCTTTATAGTGTGAAATTTTATACTTTCAAAATAAATGTGGTTATATTTGTTTGATGCAAAACGGCTACATGTTGTTTTTTTTTTTTCTTATTCATGCATGCTGGTGGAAGTTACTGTTCACCCAAGAGGATTTAACGTTTTCCGCATTGAATTTGTCGCTTTAGTTCTAATGTTTCGCTCAGCTCTTTCACCAGCATGCTGAGCAAAATATTAATTACCACTTTGCAGTAGGCTTATTTTATAAAGGTAAGACACAGGGGGAAAGACCAACTGTGTCAGCAACAGGAATCTATAAAATCGTTCTTTGTAAGTCTCAGCTGAGCTCAATTAAGCACCAAAGAAGAAAGGTTGCTATCTGATTTATATCACAGTTACACCAATTACAGGGTGAGTCGAGCGGGAACACTCAAAGGGAGCTAACTTCCTGGAGGAATAATAAGATTTATTGTTGGTAAGGCAGGATGTAATTTTCAGTACCTCCGTTGGGCTGTACAAAGTGAAATGTCTGCTTTCACAGAAGTGCAGTGAAACGCACCACCTCAGTATCACTTCACATTTCTCAGAAAGTGTTTGGCACGAGGTTTTTTTTTTCTTTTTCAATGCATAAGAAGCATCTGTTTTCACATGCCTGTAGACAGTAGGGTTACAACTATGTGACATGCCTGTGCAATGCGAACAATGACAACTCAGGGAACGGTAATGGCAGAGTGTAATGAGAGATATATGAGATTGAAAAAAATGAAAACATTGCAGGAATGTCTTTGCACATGTAGATTTGGAAACAGAAGAGGGGGGGAAAAGGCTGTAGACAATACTTGACCTTACTTCACAGCTTAGACAGTTTTCTGGCCCTACTGCCTGGAGCTCATGAAACTATACCTACACTGGCGACAGACAGAGACACAGTTTCTGTCGGTTAGAATTTAAAAAGGCAGCGTCGGTGTCACCATTTAAAACTGAACACTGCCATCTATAGATGAAATGGGTAAACATCAAGTGTGTCCTTTGTTTATCCAAGCAGAATTTCTATAGGTTTCATGGACAAATTAGCATTAGCACTGTGGTTAACACAGCACCCAATGAAAGCAGTTCTCGTCTTACGCTTATTTTCAGTTGAATAATACAACTTCTTGAAAACTGAAGCATAATGCTGCGCTGGCGGTTAAAACCAACCTCTGGAATGTGAACATTTTTGCAAAACCACCATGATTCAGTTTCAGTCAGCTCGTGGCAGACCCATTTTATTCTCGCCTGTCAGCCTGCTTCAGTAAGAACATGGTGTGTTCACAGAGAGTGAAAACACAAGTTTGTGGGAGTACTGTGGCCTAGAAAACAATCTGTCAGGACATTAAGAGGATTAAAAATACGAAAGGTATACTATTTTGGGGGGATTTGTCTTTCTCTGAAATACACAGCATAGTCGCTTGTCTCTTTTTAAAACAGGGTGGTTGGTATTAGGTGGAGGTAGAGGGGTTGATTACCCAGACTGCATTGTTTCAGAGTCGCCGCCCATGATTCCACCTCGAAGGGCAAGGCTAATGGTCTGGGCTCACATTTGCAGCATCCAAGTCCAGAGACAGATCTGCCTCACGCTCGCCCTGAAAAAGGAAGCTGTTATGAATGTAAGGAAGAGCTGCATCAACAGAGAGGCACCTTTCTCACAGAGCTCTCTGAGGGAGCTGGACCAAATCACATTGCAGTTCGATGGCTGCCAGTGGCGAACATGTGATGTGCTGGGAATGTGCACAAAAAAAACAAAGAGCAATTTAAATGTAATGAAAAGAGGAGACTCAGATAGTTTCTTTGGGTGTGTTATAAAACTAAAATTTGAGTTCTTAATGGCTATGAGGGCATGATCTAATCATATGTTTAATATAGATACTTCTCAGATTTTTTTAAATATACGATACTTGAACATATATACATATATTATAATATATATAATAAGGAATGCTGTGTATAATAATCGACCAGGAAGTGCCACAAAGCCACATTGTGAGAGGTCCATTTGCTCATGTGTTCAGTTGTACAATTCATATCTGGTAATGTTATAGAGCAATAGTGCAGTGGACAAGTGATCACATTGCTTTCCATTTTTTAAACATTCACAGAGGTTATTCTCTACAAAAGTGATTGATGTCCATTTTTTCCCAAAGCTACATGTGGGCAAACCCGACAAAGACTAATCATCACCAGAGGAACAGAGACGCAAGGCTTTTGTTCAAAGCATTCAAAGGCAAGTGGGAGAGGAAAAAAAAGGGAGGAGGACAGGTCCATGGTTCCAGTTGCAAAAAGCCGGAAGGAATAATAAATAGAGCTTCGTTCTCTACAGCTGCCCTTTCACTGTAAATTGGCCTTGATTTCAGCTCCAGCTGAGTGTGAAATGACAAGGCGGTGTGGTGTTGAATCAGTGCCAAGTTGACTGCGTTTCATTCACTTTGCTCTAGTTTTTTTTATGTTGCTATATCTATGTAATTCATTTTTCTTTTTTTTTTCTCAGGCAGAGATTGGCAGATGGGAGGTTCCCAATGAGTACCAAAAATAATGCATTTGACGTTTTGTGAGGTGAAAGAAAAAAGTCTTCATGCCATGTAAATGTGCAATTATATCAGTGCAGGTAGTGAATAAAGTGGAGATCATTCCATCAACTCATCTGCAAAGCTTGTGAAAATCTCCTGAAGCTGTAAAATTTAAATGAACCAACCGCATCCTTCAGTAAAGCTTCAGTTTGCATTAGTACTCATCATGTCTTCAATCCTGCAGTGACAAAAGGCTGTCACCACCATAGCCGTCACAAATATTACATAATTACATACTGCGACGAAAACTGAGGGATTAATTACTCCATTATTAACTCCAAAGCGTGTCTGACACTTGAGTGAGCTTTTAAACCCAAGTCTTGATGGTCACTTGAGTTTTTGGATACAAAATCAAGGCCAGTTGCATCTTTTAGACAATCAAAATCTGTTCTTTTGCTAAGGAGCATCAAAACAACATAGAAAAAAAAATAAAGAGTTTCTCAATTATTTATAGGTTGTTAGAGCAACAGGGGTTATGATAGAGGACAGCATGTTTCAGAACGTTCTGCAGCTTCACATGAGACTGTCGCACATTTTGATGCCTGCAAAGAGGGGAACGGACTCATTATGTTATTATGAACCGTACAGCTGATTCATTCACACCCTACAGAGATAATGGTCTCATCTGTCAGAGGACTGAACACCTTTAATTAAGAGACCTGTGAACCCAAAATACCCCCTACTCAATTATTAGAAGAGGAGGTTGGACAAACGATGGAACAGCTGCCGTTCGCAGGGGAGATTCTCAGTTTGCCAATCAACACGCTGAGCTCTTGGTGTGAACGCCGGGAAGGTCTGGTCAGTGGTTATCTCAGCGTTGGTTCCTCACACATTTACAAATATTACAAGACAAATGTATTTCTCTTTTTTAGATTCATAATGTATGGTATGATTTCTGATGTATAGATCAATAAGGGAGGCTGCTGTTTCTTCCTGACGTTCCAGTGGGAATAATCTGGTTTCTGGAGCCGACCAACAAGTACACTGAAAGACCGCAGTGGCCTCTGCAATTCAGTATAGTGCAATTGATTTTGCAATCTCCAATAGGTTAACTTTGGCCCTTTTAAGAGAAAGAACAATGTTCAAAGAGCACCGTCGCCATTCTGTGTGGGGTTTTAACCAGCAGCATTTATTTTGAATAGTACGTCAGACAACAGCCTTTTGAGATTTCAAACAGGGGAAACCAAATGGTGAATGGTGCCTGCACGGGTAAATGACATGAAAATGTCTGAGCAACAACAAAAAAACAAAATCATGTCCTATCAGTTGCTAAGGAGACTGTTGGGATGACAAATGCTTTGCAGAGCATTTTCAAAGCAGAAGTGATGCGGGGCATTAACGAGATAATAAACAACCCAAGTGAGGTAATGGACACATAAATGATGGCGTTTAAACAATATGTTGGTTTTTAGAATAAATTATCATTGCACTGAGAGCACTTGCTCTGTGTGTTCTGATAATGTGGTCTTACACAAGCTCAGTTTTTCACGGGTTAATTTGCATGCAGTTTTTCAAGATGCGGACCGTCAAGATGTGCCTCAGAGACCAATTATGTGAGCGAGGCTTCATCAAGCCCTCACACCACAACCATCCACATATTGCCAGCTAATTACCTCCACTTAGTCTTGTAGCAAAGGAGCAGAAATTATTCTTGAGGGCTTTTGATCTTCCAGGAAGGCACAAACCATACTACGAAATAACAAACAAAGATTCTTTTAGCTCAGTTCATTTGGGTATTCTCACATCCCTTTGGATGTACATATACTCCATGTGGACCCCAACATCTTAAACCAGCAGGTATACTTGTATACACAGGTATACTATACCATAACACCTTCAAAATCCTCTTTAAATGATCAGATAGCCATTACATTCTTAGTATAGGCCTGTAAAATGTAATGTAAAATGTAAAATTTAGGTTAAGCGCCGTGAATGATGTCTAAAAATGGATACATCATATTCATATCAATTAATAATGATACTGCTTTCAACATTTAGTAACTTGCTGCCACATAAATCAGTGATCCATTTTGAAGCTTTTTGAAGATTTATGGCTGCAAAAAAACAACTCGGATGAACAGGGTAGCCAATCAAATTACTGAGGGGCGTACTAGTTACCAATGAGCAGCACATGATCTCCCTTGGGTCAAATCAAACAAGTACTAAGCAAAGCTGGTTGCTAAGGATAAAATATGGGGAGTGGAGCGCCAACTAACAAAGAAATGCCACTCAGTGGCATAGCAAGAGGACAGAGCCTAAATATGGTTACCCTTCATTAAGTCTCATTTCCAAGAATAGGGGGCAGACTGTGCTCTTGTAGGTATGAATAATGGAAGCAGCCTCCTGGAGCTCATTTCCAGGGAGTGATCATCATGCTTAAGCATGGCCTAATGATCACACAGATAAAGTGAGAAGCTGGCATTTATGATTAATGCCCTCAGGTCTGTCTCCAGAGTTACACAGCCTTTGCTGTCAGAACTTCTGACAGCTCTGTTCACTGAGCACACAGAAAATAAGACACACTGTGACTCGCTGGAGATGTGTTGTTGACATTTGTCACGGCAGACGTAGCTATCTGTATTATCAGAAGAAATAGATCTCCGTACAATAACTGCATAAAAGCGGTATGATGGTAAAGATAACGGGCGGATAACTACACAAAACTAATTGAGAATTCATGCAATATTCATGTGACAAATGTTTATGTCCATTCAGAACAAAATGTATAGTATGTAGAAAAGGCTTTTTTTGTAAGTCTGTGAAGTCTTGTGTTTGTTTCTTTTGTCTGCATGCTTTGTTAAGGACATTTTTTTTGTATGCTCATAGTTAAGTCACAGATAATAATACTTGGTTAATTTCAATTCATTCTTGGTCTATGGACATGTTGAATGATCATACATGTTCTTTGCATACCTCCACTTTTGAATATTTGATAAAATTGTCTTTCTTTTATCTGCATTTTTTTCTTTCAAGCAATTATTACTTTTACATATATTATTGATTTAACTCCAGAAAAATAACAATGATATATTATGGCCACTAGGTGGCATCATTGTAAAGGAAAAACAAAATATTTCTGGAGCAGCTCTTCTGTGAGCAAAGTTGAATTCTACAGTAGTAAGGTTACGTGTAACTTGCCAATGCAATGATCTCAGCAGGGTGGGAGCATTCGTGTCAGAATTCACTTTCAGCCGACGTCCAACACTGCCACAAAAGCAGTAACATTTACATTTTTAAAAAGTCGACGTATACATTCTGATTGTGCTCGCTTGAGGCTGCCCTTTAGCATCAAATGCACACAATATAATCTTAAGAGTCATCATGGTGCTTCACGTCTGCGGATAACAGTAAAATTCTTACTGAGGAGAGTCACTTGATTATGCTTATTCACCTTAATAACATTTCATATAACAGTTTGGCCTCCTAACATAGAACTGAATCAAGACGTGCCTCAGAGACATCTGTATCTCCTTTGATGAGGGCCAAGGTTTTATGTTACAAACACACAGCAGTGTCTGACAGCACCCCTTATTTGTCTCTGCAAGCGGCCCATCCATCAGATCATCCCTCCATAAGTCTGCTGGAATTTCATGATCCCGTAACCCTGTTGCTGCTCGACCGCAGAATTGATCCCGGCATGCCAGCTATAACTCCGTTACCCGAGATGCTTCAGACCTAACTGTAACAGATGACTGGAAGGCATGTCATTTCACTCTCTAGCAATGACAAAGCGACAAAGGACTCATATTTCAGTGAGACATGGCTGAAATATTTACAGTCACCAGCCTGGAGCTCCATCAGAGCTGCGTACAAGCGAGTGACCCGCGCGTGCTCTACATGTTTTCTGTTATCTCATCTTATGCCCGTAACTCAGAGGTTGTCATTAAACAGAAACATGCTACTGTAGAATTTGAGAGTCACTGTACGTATTTAATAAGGACGTGCAGATGTATAATATGGATTTGGCAGTGTAATGTTGTCCATTTCACCTATTTCACAGAAACATACAAAGCTTTTTTACTTCAGCAATATGCACTGAAACAAACAAATATTTTCACCTTATTGTAAAAAAAAGTATATGTTTTGAAAAAATGCTAGTATATGCTAAATGTAATTACATGTATCAGAGGAACAATAGCTTAAAAGACGTTTCTAATTTAGAGTAGTATTTCATATTATATGATATCTGCTATTTGTGTGTATTTATTCTTGCACCACGTAGTAGAGGTATTAAACATTCTCTGATATACAGTCTTGTGTATGAAAAGGCTTGTGTTCTTATACTAAACATTAAGTAACAGGATACTGAAGCACAAACAGGCTTACAGATTTTCAGACTGACCTACTTGTTGATTATGACTCTTTTCTTACCATCTGTGTGGAAGTGGCCTACATTGTGTCACTGCCAAAAAATGTATTTAGTTCAGGTCAAATTATCCCTCCGATCTCATTCAGCCCAACTGGACCAAAACAACATCTCCGTTGTGAGACTAAATAATTGATCACTGGCTGAGGGAAAAATCAGCACAAGTACACTATCACAATTAGTGCTCGTTATGTTCTGAGAATTAATAATGTACTTATTGTCAAGGGCTTTTGTGGTCTTATTTTGATTTTTACATGGATCTTGTCTTGGGGCATCACCCATTTGTAGCTGAAGCAGATTCATGGGAGACAGTAAACTAAGTCTCTCCATCGCCACACCGGTACACTTTCCAAACATCTAGACCAAAATTATTTACGTTGTGCCGGAGTCATTGGTTTTTGACTTTATAGAAACACATAAAAACAGAAATCATGGTAATTAATTTATTAAACAATGTTTCAATTTACAATACGTACAACTGAACCAAAACATGTTTAAAACAGTGAATGTTCCTTTTAATGACTTAAGATACAATCAAAACTAAAATTAAGACATTTAACTGACATTTACGTATATTTACACCATAAATACATCAACATGTATCAGGAACTGACACACTGACAGGAATAGACACACAGACACACAGACACACATACATACATATGTATTTATATATATATGTGTGTGTGTGTGTGTGTGTGTGTGTGTGTGTGTGTGTGTGTATGTATGTGTATAGAGCCAAAGGTATAAAAGTATTTATATTTTCAAATATCCTTTTGTCAAATAAACGGATAGCTTTTTATAGACTTATGGTAAATTACTATGATGTGGCAAATGGCAAATGAAGAGGTTAACAGTAAACTTTCCGCAGACATTACTGTATGCTAAACAGAACAACATGTAAACATTTGGTTATGAAGATCTGCTACCATCTCGTCATCCTGCAGTGCTTAACCCTTTTATTTGTCAACACTTTGGACAAACACCTCCTGTAAATCCTACACATGCAACGTGTACAATAAAAAGAAAAGAATCTAACTCTGTCAAGATGCGGATGTTAAACAACAGCTGAGAGACTTTTAAGACTGCAGTTCTTAGAGGAAGTTACTTATATCTCTGTGGTGTATCTGAGTTCCTGTAAATAATAACCAGCTATATCTTCTTATGGCAGAAAATGGTAGGTCCAATTTAAAAATGGCAGATGGCTATTTAACTCACAGCAAATGTTTTGCTCATTTTGCAGGTCACTGAGACAAACAAAGTTGCTTTGACCAATGAAAGTGCCACATTAAAACAGTCACTCAAGCAGATAACGCCTCTGATCCTTTATGGTAAGTAACAGCAGCAAGGCATGCATCAAAAAAAAGGTACAGTCACTGTTTTGCAACATAGTTGACTGACACATTTCACATTCTTGCTCTCAGGAAGTGCTGCTTCTCTTCCTGGTCCTTGGCCTCCTCTTCAGGATTTCTTCTTCCTGGTCACTTTCACAATCTCTCTGAAATAGTAAACAAAAAAGTGAGTTAAGAAACAGCAGTGAAATTGTCCATGCTGTGACAGATGATGACAGTTCTCAGGGTGTAAGGATTGTTTTACTGCATGATAAAAAAGCAGGGTCCAGTATCACAATTTAAAATACCAGTGTGAACACGCAATGCAGTTCAGATAGTATTATTACTGCAAGCAAATACTGCAGAACACAACATACCTACTGTAACTATCACATTTATTCTTCAAAACAGTTAGGGAATTACACATATTCACTTTCACTTGAAAGGGTTGATGCCGCCCTCATGTTTGCACATTAAATATGCAGTTTCCAGTCTTTATGCTAATCTAACAGACTTCTCAACTAAAACTCAGTAAAACAAATATGCAGAATTCCCAAAATGACAACAAAACAAGGATTTTCAGAACAATTTCTGTCAGACTGAGTCCTTACCCCGTCCTGCTCAGGCAGCTTGTGGCCCTTCTTCATGATCCGCGTTAAGTGGTTGCACAGAGCAACAATTCTGAACGACAGCTGATGAAAAGATAAAAAGCAGAGACAATGAGTCCTGAAACAAGAGCTTACAAAAGCTGACTGCCGTAAGGAAATCATCTAACGGTACGTCACCTTCCACCTCCGTCTGGCGTACTGCCTCTTAAAGTTCTCCAAGTTTACCACTGACAACCTTTTCACCATGGCCTGTCTGGGATTCAGAGGCTGCAGAGACACAATGAGGGATGAAACAGGAGAGGAAGTATCTCCCATGTTAATGTCAATGCTAAAATGTAGTTGTATAATTTTGACACTATAATCTTGGGTACAACAGTTAGTATACTGAAATCTCAGAGGACAAACTGCAATCGGATGCATAATAAAGAATGAGCATTTATTTCAGTGTTGGAAAAAAAAAAACAGTGTAAAATGTCAGTGTGCATGTGAAGGATCAAAAAGTGTCAGGCGTGTATATCTGCTGAGATGGTGAAACCACTGATAAGGCCACACATCTAAAACCACGATTTTATCACAGATGTTGTTTTTCCTGTTCTGTTTCCGGCTCATTGAACATCTTCAAGAAAGAAACAAAAATCTTTTGTATAAAATAAATAAATCAAATCTTTGGTAAAAGTGCATATTTCAAGCTAATAAAAAATTACTAAACATGTAACATTACAAATGAATAACCATTGTAAAAAAAAAACAAACAAACAGAACATAATGGAATGAAAAAATAAATCAATCAAATGTGAACTTTTGATACATTCCATTGAAAAGTTCAGGATCCTGCATCTTTTTCAGGCCATAACAGTAAATACATTCATTCATTATTAGTACTTGGCAAAATATAAAAAGCCGCAGAGGCTGCGGAACAAAACCCACTCAAACGAGCAGTACATAAATAAATCTAGGTAAATTGCTTATTAGTGTTACTTTTAGAAAAAATCAGTAAATTCTCAACTATTTTTCCTTAACTATGCTACTGTTATACAGTTGTATGTACCAGTTTCAGATGCAAGAAATTTCAGCCAGAGGGCAATTAGTTCAGCTTAGAGCTGAAAGCTGGGTGATACAACTAGGCCGGCTCTGTCCAAAGGTAAAAAGAGGTGTCTTTCATTACTTCTAAAGCTCAGTAAGTTACATGTTAGATCTCATATGTTTAGAAAATGCAGAAATGTAAGATTGCTTTTTTACATAAAACTACCTCTTTTCTTCCGACTTTACTTAACCTTCTACATCTTCTCCACAAACATGATGTAATGTCTTAGGTTGTCGAGGTTTGGAGGTGCTGGCAGGCACATTTCTTTACATTTTAACATGGGCAGGTTGTTTTCCTCCATTTACAGTCTTTTCGCTAAGGTAAGCTAACTGTGTCTGGGTTGTAGCTTCATATGCACCGTACAGATATGACAGTGGTATCCATCTTTTCATCTTCCTCTAAGAAGAACCTAAATAAGCCTATTTCACCAAATTCCTATTCCTAGTATTACTTTAACTGTAAAGTATCATACTAGAGAGTTCACGT
>JAOXYL010000090.1:11578611-11601388 GCA_028564955.1 Terapon puta
TACTTCTTGCTTGGGAGACTACATTTCTGGTCACTGGACCCGACCAAGAATTAGCTGGAGAATAGTTTAACATACAACCAATGTCATTTATTATCACTTTGTATTTCTTTGTGTGTGTGTGTGTGTGTGTGTGTGTGTGGATTAAACAAATGAACCCCAGAGGTGAAGGCAGGTGGATTTAGTAACATTTGAGCTGAGCCATGCGAGCTGTTTCTGGTACTTCTGCTAAGCTACAGTAAGCTGCAAGCAGGAGCTTCATGTTTCTGCCTGCAGACGTGAGCGATATCAATCTAGCTCTCAACAAGAAAGCGCGTGACCAAATTTCCTGAAATGTCTGACTTTTTCCTTTAAGCAATTAAGCATCATTTTGCAGCCCTACAAACTTTACTGATTTGATCTGGATTCCTGTAAATCAACGTGAAGGTCACAAGCTCTGCGACATTATGTGGACGCCGACAGGCAGTCACATTTTCCTCCGACTGACTTTTAACTTTCTGATTTAGCAGGAAAAGCACGAATGAGTGCACATTTTTGTTGCTGTGAACTGAAGGCCGAGGCCTCCGGCAGGTTTGAGTCAAGCCCTTTTCTGAACATTGTATGAAGGATGAAATGGAACCAGCAGCTGCCGAAATATTAAAGAAATTAAAAAAGGGGGAGGGGTATATTGGTGGGGGGTTGTGGTGTGACTATCAGAGAGCAGCGTGGGAGATGCTGCTCTGAAACCACAGAGATAACCTTGTGGTGTCTGTATCTGAGAACCTGGATGTCAGCCACAGAGAACAGGAAGGATGTCAGATTCAGAATAGCGAGACACTACCATCAGACACACCTGCTATAAATGTATACACATATATATTTGACATCAAGTCCCCTACGACCTCGCATATGCGCACATCTCAGGGCGAGACAAAAATAGATTGACTTTTCCCTGCACAGATGGAGCGTGCTGTACCTTCAGATCGAAATGTGAGATCCTCTTGGAGTGGAGGTACTGGACTCCGTCTAGGATCTGTTTGATAAACTGAGTGGCCTCCTCTTCACTGAGTGACTCCTTCTGAGCCAAGAAATCGAACAGCTCTCCTCCAGAGACCCTGCAACAAACACACACACACACACATTCACACACACACGTGTAAACTCAGAGACTCACCCCGCGGGTTCAGATAATCTGGAGCGAGGGCTCTCTTGAAGGCTATCTTAAGTGAGCTCTCGGGATTTGGATGCACCAGTTCAGGATGCCTTAGATATGTTTGTTTGCTGTAACAATTTGGGTCTGCTGTGAGTCAGTCTGCCCTATAAATGAGTCACTGTGGTACACAACCTTTTCATAATAAAAGTCTTGAAAAGCTGTCCTGTGACCAGCTGGCAGCTTATAAGCATGTCGTTCTTTTACATTCATACACGAAACATAACAGGCTGAATGACGCACAGCTTGACGTCCTGCGTCTAACAGGAACCGTTCTGTCAGTCAAGTCGCCCTGGCTTTGATTAGAGCGACTGTTCATTTTGTCCTAATTGTGCCCTCCATGTTCCCGAGCAGCCGCTGGACCCAGACGAGGCCCTCTGAGGCCCCTTTTGAACACAAGCTTTATTTACTCTGTGAGCGGTGTTCTTTCTGGCACACGTGATCGTGGCACTGGGTTTTCAGCATACACAGGTTCAACAAACAATCTGTATACACAGAAGGAAACACTGACTGATCAGAACATGGACGCAGCTTTGCCTGCGCTGATCTGACACATCACAAGTGGCCTCACCAGAAATGCACAAAAAAAAAATAGACACTCTGTTTGGATATTTTAAGGTGATCAGGTTCAATCATGCAGCGACTCACAGTTCGAGGATGAGCACCACGTCCGTGCGGTTCTCGTACACGTCATGTAGGGTCACAATGTTGGGGTGCTGGAGCTGCTGCAGGATGTCCACCTCCCTCTCGATCTCCTCTCGCCTCACGCCACGCCTGCTGGCCCGACTCTGCCGCTTCTTGATGAACTTGGCTGCGTATTCGGTTCCTGTGCTCTTCTCTATGCAGCGTTTGACAATAGCAAACTGCCCACTGCATGCACAAAAGAGGTGGGCGAAAAGAGATTCATGTTACCCAACCTTAATTTCTTTGTTTTTAATGTGACAAATGATGAACTCTGCCATGTCATGATGATCTCATCTCTCATCTCTCTCTTTCTTTTTTACAAATCCTTTAAACTGAAACAACAGGCGACGTGTGAAGACAAGCCTCAGGCAGGAAGCCGTGTGTCAAAACTGGCTGAAATATGGGGGTATAGTTCATCACTTCCTGTTTCCTAGCCAGACAGAGAACAATCAGACAGGCCGGCAGTGTGGAAAGAGCCGCTGTCCTCCCACTCCAGAAACCTTCCTGCCAAATTTCTTGCCTTCGCTGAGAGATTAATCTGATGAAAAAATCCCAAAAACTCCAAATATTTCACAACAGAGGTGTGGCCTAGAGACCATCTCTCAGTGGATTATTGTTTCACTTGTCACTGCTGCTCTTGTATTGCATGTTGTAAAAAGGAAATAAAGGAAAGGAGTGGACTTCATCAGTTAACGTCTTCCTTTTATTTTTATTTTATCCCCCCCCCCGCTCCCAACATAACTACAGAGTCATCTGCCTCTTAATTGACCCACTGACAGACTGAATGAGAAGTGCGAAAACATTTTCCAGCACTGTCACCCAGTTAAATATGTTTGCTGAGTCCCCGTGGCTTTATTATCAGGCCGGCACTTGTAATCTCAGACCTGACTAAGCCTGCTGCCCCTCTTGCTGCTTTACACGCTTCCTGCTGCGGTTGGCTGACCTGCCCACTCTGCGCAATTCAGCCTCTGAAAACAAGCCTCTCAGTAAGACACACGGGCGAGTGCGGTGGCGGAGCTGACGAAGACATCCTGAGCGGGGAGGACGAAGACAGAAGACTGACAGTCAGTCAAGAATGCACACAGAACAGTGGACTAGGTTAACTGGATAAAACACATAAGAGTTTGCACATTTCTCAACGCAACAATGACATGTGGTATTTTTAGACGTTGTGAAAGGACACACAGAGAGAGGAAACAGATAATAACTGGCAGCCATTTCGTATGTTTTGGACCGAACTGTCCACACAGTGATTCCAGGGTGGCAGTGAGAGGCTGTCCAGTCTGTGTCCACTATCATCGCACTGTCTAGTGGGCTAAGAATAGCCCGGCCCACAGGCTCAATCTGAGTGGAAAGAGGAGAAGAGCGGAAAGCCGGAGCTGCTGGATAAAGGCTGCCCAGAAGCATAAAGACACACACTGCGCTCCTGCCACAGCCTTTTTACATGCCAGGTCACGCTCTCCAAAAAAGGCGCTTAACCAGAGAAAGTGCAGGCCCATCACTAAACAAATAAATGGATTAAATACAAAAGTAGCTTGCAGCTCTTTGTGGTTTGAATCAACCTTGGTGGCTCCTCGGCGCTTGCTTCACCGCATTAGAGTGAGGCCGCTGAGCCAGTTTGCTCATTACGAGGCACACCCTGTCCTCTGCGTGCACTGATCTATAATCACATGTGGGAGCTGTTGCCTCACTCTCAACTTATCGAGGTGTACTTTCACCGCGCAAGCCCAGTCCTCCGGTGACTATTTCACTGCAGGGGGAAAAAAGTTTGGCTCAACGTCATGTGTTACGTAATAAAACATGGCAACACTGAAAACTATGGCCTCAAATATTTACACAAACATCTTCTCGACCGTCTGAACTCACAGTGCACTTGTATTTGAATGCATTATACATGCACATGTGATTCTCATGAAAGGAAGTGATTTCACACCCATGAGAGGTATCTACTAAACGTAAAGCCTTAAGAGCTTATTATTATTCACCTTGTTTGCTTCATATCTGGGCCACAAAAATGCTGCTAGGATCAGATTTCGGTGTGAACACAACAGATAATGTGGGCCCAGGGATAGGAGGGGGGGCGTGAGTCGCAACAATGGTCTTCAAAGATTCACATATACATGCCACGGAGGAAAAATGGAAACTGGGTGGGTGGGGCGCTGAGGCAGAGCAGCAGTGTGGGATCTCAGGTGCCCCCTTCTTTCTGTTCTATTCCCAGGACATGTCCACCCCTGAGACACGACTCTCTGAAAGGCCGACCCTGTTAGAGATGACCACGATAATGTGCGAAGTCGCTGGATGAGTTCCACCTGCAAAAACAGGCATAAAGCACCCTAAGGGGAAGGGTGGGTGTGTGGGGCGAGGGGTTGTCACGTGGCGAAGTGGCAACAGCGTCCTTGATTTGCAGGACTAAGTCATACAGCCCCAAATGTGAGAAAGTGCACGACCCAAATGTCAGTGGAAGGGCTTTACTTTTAGTGCTGTTAGGAAGAGGAAGAGTCGAGGCGGGAGCGGTGATGCTGGGAGTGGTATTCCACAACGGGCCAGGCGTGCCGGCTGTCTTAGCCCTAAGCCGGCCTGTGGGGCTGAAAGTACCATCTCCCCGCGGAGTTTCCACTTCCAACAGCTGAAGGTCATTATCCACGGCCAAGGTTGGGGGATTGCTCGGACAAGTGGCGCCAGGCCCAATATTTAAACACATATCTCGGCCGAACAACCTCTGGGACGGCGTGACAAAGACGGCCAGATTCATAATTGACCAAGCCCCGGCCCCTTCCCACCCTCACCATCTGGAAATGCAACATGAAGGAGGTGCGGCTTCTAAAATATGACAAAAAAAGATTGTTCTTTGCACCAAAGCCTGAAAATCCTCCATTATGAGATATCTCAACATTCATGAAGAGTGCGAGATACTCTGGATTCCCGTTTGTTTTGAAGTGGCCCAATGTCAACCTCTGTCAGAAGGGAACTCTGGGAATGTCCAAGAGGTCGAGCAGGAGTTCCCTCCATCGAGCTGCACTGAATAAACACATTTTTCACCCACTCAACAGCGGGAATGTCAGTTCCTCGGGGCCGACTGCACGCATTCTCGTCCTGCTCCTTGTACACGCATGCCTGCCGCCTGTGCTATAGATACATTGCGTACAGTAAATCCCTTTGGAGAAATTCTAGCACTTTACTGCGTTCATCAGCAGCACCTGTCTGCCTCGCGACTGTCAGCTCTTCTCACTTCAACACATCCAGTGTGTGAAGGCTGCGGCTTTAAGTGTGCATCGCTTGCCCCCCCCCCTTGCATCCTCTCGGCTGACAACAAACTTCTGCAAACTGAAAACATTTCTCTGATTCGGTTCCCACTGCACTAATGTGTTTGGCGTATTTCTAGAAATTACAAATAAAGAACCACTCTGCATGTACACTCAGTGTGACCTCTTTGGCGTCACGGAGTTTAGTTGGGAAACCACATTTTGAGTAATTTAATAACAAGAGCAGCTCTGTGGGCATTGTGCTTTGAAAACATGCCCACCATGACAACGCAAAACAGAAACATGTTAATGTTCAGCAGTCATGTTTGCCATCTTAGTTAAAGTTATAATCTAAAGATTTTCACTTTGTTTTTGGACCTCACTTCCAAGTTTTATTGTCTGTCGTCATTGACATTTTCTTAATTCATTCAGACATAGGAACAGTCCACAGCACTTACAGACCAGAAAAAAAGTATACCGCCTCACACACAGGTGACGTGAAGAGTGAAAAGCCTAATAAATAATTCTAATTTGGACCTGGTGGCGGCACTAAATGAAAAGTTAAGGCATTGTCAAAGTTATCACAGTTTATCCTGATGGAGACATGACCATGTGTGCTAAATATCACATATCACACCAATCCATCCAAAAGCATGCACATTCACACACACACACACACACACACACACACAAAACACAATAAATGTTTTGGAGGAAGTCAAATAGATGTAGAGATATTTCCAAAGTGGCCAATGTGGGACAGCTCACTGCATGACGTTGCCATCTCTGCTAGAGAGGTGGAAAACATCACAGACCCACTGCTTTCTGTATGAAGCCTTTAACGAATTCATATCCAGGATGATGTCATGGCAACATTTCTACACATCAAAATAAGGAGGAAGTTTACAAGCATTTTATTCTTGTTCAGGCATGCAGAGACAATGGAGCTTCCTATCCAACGCTGCTTCCTGTGATTTTTTTTTTTTTTTTTTTTTTTGCTGTAGCTAGTATTAGAGTAAGAGGTTTGTGACACTTGCACCTATAGTATTAAGGGAATAGATATTCTTGCGAGTTCTGATCAGACAGACTTGAACAAATCTGATGCTGACAGGTATAGTTGACATATAGTCCACCATCTGCGCAGACGTCCTTTTTTCTTAGCCTTGCCTTCACGGTCACTTGTGTAACAAATCCGCCGCGGCCTCAGCAGCGTCGTGGAGGGGCCGGCGGTGGCAACCGGGGGCTCGTACTGTGACACATCCTACTGTATGTTCTCATCGGTGTCATCACTCAGACCCTGAGACAGTTGTCAGTAAATGCCTAACATCTCAAGCAAAAGGTTGTTTTACAGATAGGTTTACCAAAAACATTGTACCCGTCAGCAGTGGAATGATTGAGTACACCTGCGTGGGGCCATGTGAACTTAAAAATCTGTCATTAGAGGGGAGAGTATGATGAATGGCTTTCCCCCGTAGCGAATGGCTCAACGGTTCCATAGAGCACAGATCATCTTAAATAGTCCGGAGAGATCAGTTGCTGGCCCACACATCAAATTTCCCCACAAATTTTAGAGGTCGACTGAGTAACAGTTCCATTGTGGTGAACTGTGGAGAGGTCTGTACCCATGAGGCATCGCACACCGTGGGCGGGGTGGGCTGCCTCCCCTAGAACACGCCACAAAGGAGTCACAGCGAAACGAAAGGCGTACGACCAAAGAAGTCAAGCTGCTAAATTGGTGTTAAAATTCTCACACCTGCCTCGTGAGTCATAAAAAGCCTGTTGTGTTTTCAATTGCAGGCCTTTCTGACCACAGCAGCATAAGGTTTCTTTCTCTCATCATGATTGTGGCACCGAACACGTGAAAAGCTCAGCTCACAGCTGAGCTGTCCTCTCGATCGACATGTTTTCAGCTTAACCACAACTGTCATTATCATTATCACCCCTTTTGAAAATATATTCTTTTAAAAATGGACTCTATTTAAACATAGATTCAAAGTTTCATTCCCACACATTTCATTAACTAGCATTAGTCTCTGTTAACATATTTTTTTATAAAGCGCCTTATCGTGACTTAACTACTTTATAGGTCAGTTAAAAGTCAATAATACAAACAACTTTTCATCTGCCAAGTTAACAGCTGTTTAACTAATCAGGAAGGCACCTACAGTGCTGGAAGATCATCTGCAGTCTTTAATAAAGGGTTCATACAATAATGAGCAAAGTTAATGCAGTAACTGTTTTTTAATTAATGTATTTTGGTCTGGATGTTCTGCTCTTTCCCAGTATGTAAAGCATTAGTAAAATTTTTACAGACCATTTATGATGACCCATTATCATTTAGTGACTGCCTGTTCACTTTAATCTTCAACCTTTTCATGTCCAGACACATTTGAATACTCCATGAGGCGAATATATGAAGATGCTCTCAGTGTAAAACACATTGAAACTGGACACGGACCACGGCCTACAGGTGTATACATGTGCCCTGAGTTCAAGCAGCAGATCTAGGGTTTATTGTCAAAGATGCTGTGAAGTAAATGACCAGCACACACTGGGAAATATATTTTGACTGGTGGTGAAAGGTGAGCGGTCGGACTCTTTCCTTTCACACCCACTCCATCTGTTAGCGAGTGGTGTACATGCCCAAGCTGTCCTTCCGTGCAAAATGGATTTGCAGCTTCCTCAATCTGCACTGCCCTCTGCCAACTTCCTTTAATCTGTTTCCCCATAGGACGCCGTTTCCCTGATGTCTGCTCTCTGCTCTCCTCCTCGGCATAACACTTCAATACCTCCATCCACCACCCAGTTTCTGCCCTTGCAAAACACTAAATCATTTTTTTTTATTCCCCTTCCTGCTTTTGAACGAGCCGTGCCGGGAGCATGTTTTCTTAGAGCGCGTTTACTTTGGAAACTTTATCTCTCACTGTAAACTTCAACCCACTTTGACTCAGTGACACTCCCCATTTCAAGCTTTAACAGGCCAGCTGTTTGCATACCTACATACACGCCAGAGGATCGCGGCGAGATCCTCTGGTGTCCTCGGATCCTCAGGGGAGAGCTGAATCACACTCTGACTCACACAGTGAGGAGGATCATTTCTATGAGCTGCAATTCAAAATCTTCCACTGCGAGCGCATCATCGAACACCGTTGAAAATA
The DNA here is from genome assembly GCA_028564955.1 of Terapon puta. Lineage (NCBI taxonomy): Eukaryota > Metazoa > Chordata > Actinopteri > Centrarchiformes > Terapontidae > Terapon > Terapon puta. The sequence continues at coordinate 11,586,882 of JAOXYL010000090.1, forward strand.
AACACTCACCTGCCCAGTTCTTCTCCAATTTCATAGAAATCATCCACATTCTGTTGCTTGAAAACCGCCATGCCAGGTGTCTTCATTGATGTAGTTTATCTCTTTGATATGCACCAGTAAAGCTCTTCCTCCCTTCCTCCACAAGTCCAACCCTGCTGATACAAAGAGGTGTTCCCGTTGATTTCTCACAGGAGTAATGGAAATGTTTACATGTTCCAGCTTGCTATATGGCATTCCTCCTCAGAGGTGCACCTACTTTCACCTGCCTGTTGGGAAACACAGTGAGTCGACCAGCAAAGGAAATAGAAAGCACACTTGGTCTTTCACTTGTCAAAAATACTGATTATTGGCCTTAAAATTGAATAAGTACAACTCACACAGCTGTGCCAAGCTAGGCAGTGCAACAGTGTTTAGTTTATGTGATTATAACAGGATTACAAATGAGAAGAAAAGAGCATTTTGGGTAATTAGGACAGGATATCTGCCAGACGTCCTGTTGTGAAACATTTTGTCTGGTAAAAAAGTTTGAAATTGGCAGCAATGCTTTTGTAATTTTCAGCGCTTTGGAAAAACTAGAATTTAACAACAGAATAGAAACTGAATGTACATTTCAACAGTGAGAGTATGTACGCTTACAAACTACAATACCACAAACTTCCTTTCTGGTTAAGTTTCATGTCACATTTGTATCTTCACAAACTTGACAAGCTGACTACAACCAAATCCTCACGCCTTACCTTCTGTCAGACGCAGAGCTGGTGATAAACTTGCATTGGTTCCCACGTCTCCTCCAGCTGCAGCTCAGACACAAAAGTGCTCCTTATGCTGGGAGAGCTTATGCTCTGGTGTTTTCTGTCACTTGTGGCAGCACCATCAGGCTTTTGTGTCTGCAGAAGTCCCTCCCCCTCACGGCTCTATCGTGAAACTGCAGCATGAGCGAGGGGAGCCATCAATAAAGATGACTGGCATGCCTGGGTGGTTATTCTGAAAGAGCATTTAAGGAACTGAGGCTTTCTACTGCATGCTTTTTTTGTCCCCCTTCTTGTGAACACCTGCAGCTGAGATGGAACAGACTCAGTCAGCCGTTCACTGAATTCGTTTTTTTAATTGGTCTTACAAAATCATACAGTGGTTTATGGATAATGCTGTAACATAAAAGCTCTGCACTTGTCATCAATATGTGATAAAGATTAACAATGAACAAGTCAACACAGAGAGGTTTACATACAAAAAAAGTGAAGTGCCCTCTATATATTGTGAAGTCATCTTGTTGCTACACTTGTGCAATACATTGCAAGGAGAAGCAAAGAGTAAAAAAAAGAAAGAAAGAAAGAAAGAAAAGATGATAACATTAAACATAGCTTATTCAATGTGAAAATTAAGCTGACAGGAAATAACAGAAGACAGGTATTGAAATATTAGTCAACACTGAGAGCCTCCTGTATGATCCCTTTGACAAAACAGAGTTGTTGTTTTGTTCATATTAAACCAATCAGGCTTGAAAACTTGGACCTCGAGAGAGACCTGCTCTCACGAGGAAGGGCTAATTACATTTCTACTTGCAGCAATCTTTTTTTCTCCCGTTCACATTTCCATCATCCAAACAGCCATGATTACTGCCATTTGTTCTCAAGTTCAGGCGGTCAAACCCAAGGATACTACAGCTGAGGAAAGACAGTCAATTACGTTACAAACAGCACAGGAGTTTCTGTAAACCGCTCCAGGTGAAGTTAAATGAATGAAATTAAAAGTCAGAATGAACTGTAAACAATATACGAGTAAGCGAGAGAAGTGGCAAAGCAGGGCAGAGTTCCTCCCCTCTTGTAGATTCCCATTTAAACAACAGTTTTACACTGTTAATTAACCAAATTTAAACATGGTTTCTTTGTGAGCAAGTTTAAATGATTAAGTTTTTTATATACTGGCCTGGCCCAGTAAAAAAAAAAAATTGTTAAACAGGCATAATCGAGAATATTGTCCCGATGCCAGAGAGTAAACCGTCATATGTAAAGTACCTGGATATGGAAGACAAAAAGATGTTGCTACACAAGTCCAGCAATCTTCTGAAATACTTCCCTCATAGATCACAATTCACATCTCCATTTTGCACGACAAACATGTTGACAGACTGCCTACAAGTATAATAAACTTAAAAAAAAAAAAAAAATCACACTGCGTGGAGGGTACCTGTGAAGTGGCGTAAGCACTGGAGAGACAAATGTTATGCTGCCACACTGAGGACGGTGAGCGCAAGTACATCAGCGTTTTCAGACGGGGCTCGGAAACGTAATCCCAGCGTTACGCATGTGCTGCGTATCTTGCAAAACCGATTTTAGTCTTTAAACTGAACCCCAAAAAACAGCAAAACAATCCTAACTCATTATTAGGTGAATCAAGAACATAACTGAAAAAAAAAAATTAAAAAACAAAGGAAATTTTACATGAAAGAGCAGCTGGCAGGCAGGGGTATTTTTAAGGCAAATTAAAATATTTAAACGAGCAGATTTTATATAAAGTACGTAAGAAAATGGTAAGATGAGGTACTTTGAATCGAGCCACTTGTACGGTGTTTTGAAGTCGTTTCAAATATTCTCCTGAACAAATCCAGTGGCCATTACAGAGAATTGTTCTTAAGTACAAATGTGGGTGCAAAACAGCTTGAGATTTTCAGACTTCTTTTGGAAATCAGTAAGTAATCAAGTGATACTCTGATACAAAAATAACTTGACAATATTAAGAGAAAATCTGCCAAATACATGCAGATAAACTGAAATGACCAATAACACTTACAAAGACAACACTGGTTGATACTGTTAGTGAGATGGCTCAATTCGTGTATCTCTATTTGATCCGTTTGATCTGAATCCTGAGATTAAAAAAGCAAAGTCTTCCTCAAAGTCTTCCATGTGGTATTTATGCAGTTAGTGATACATGGGTAGATTTTTTTTTTTTATCTTACGTGTTGGCTGGAATGATATGAACAATGTTGGAGCGACCTTGTGATCAGAAGGCTCCTAACTTAAGACTTAAACTGTTAAAAAGTTTCAGCATAAGTGATTCAAGTGCATCAAAAGACACAGGGATCAAACACAGAATATGTGTCATTGAGTGGCAATGTGGAAATTCAGGGGAAAAAAACCTGAACCTTAATGAAAACAAAAGATGAAAAAAGTACAATCATTCCTTCGAAGTAAAATGGCATAAAATCACCAACTGTTCAAAGATCACAGCCATCTTGTTTTAAAAAATACTGATTTGGACTGCAGGAGTATAGCTTGGCATTGAAGGTTTAAGAGCCGTGGCACATAAATGCAGAAGCATACAACAAAAAAAGGCATTCACAAAAAAAAAAAAAAAAAAGAATAAAAGGCAGGAATACTGATAGAAAGCCAGTTCGGCCTGTAATGTTTTGGTCTTTTGTTGAGATTTTAACTCAAAATGTGTAGAAAGTTGATTGTTCCAGCTCCGACTCCAACAATTCTTTAGGAAAAAAAAATCCCTTTACATCACTGCCGTATGGAGGTGATCTGCTTCGTCTTCATACTTCAGCCACGCGGCCGGGAAAAATGTGCGAGACTGAACACGCTTCCTGTCAGTTATCCTCCTCATCGTCACTGACGAAGCTCCGGCCGTCCTGACTCGTCTCTCTCTCCCTGAGGAAGGTCTGTCTGATCGCCTCCAGCTCGGTGAGCTCGAGGCGGACTTTCTCCAGGTGGAAGGAGCGGCGGTTCTGGATTTGCCGCATGGGGAACGGGTTCATGTCCACAAATGCAATGTTCATCAGCTTCCTGCAAAAAAAAAGAAAGAAAAACACAGACACAGTCCTGTTAGTCTGGATGGTTTTCTGTGGTTCTGTGCTGTGCAGACAGACTGAATTTGAAATGCTGTTGTACCAGTTATGAACATTTTATATAACTTATTATGTGTCTTCCTTCCCAAAGTCTCACAGAATCATTCACTATTGTAATCCCTGATTGACTGGACTTATGGTGGCCTACTATACTGATGTCAGACTGATCATTTCTTGTCAGCTTTAATGCTTGTTGTAATGTCTAAACATGCAAAGTTTGTCTACATCAGCCTCACAACCAAAAGCTGCCAAGTACCAAAACAAACTGTACCTCGAATCCAGGATTGTGCGTGTGAAGTATCGAAGGTATTTGAAGATGGTCGTGGAGTCCTGCAACTTCAAAAACTCCTCCTCTTTGTACTTGAAGAGAGCGAGGGCGCAGCGAAATATGATCTGTGGAGAGAAATGATCAAGGCTGTGAAATCCACCCCATGACTGTCCCTGTGTGACCAGAGCACACCGTCCGTCTGACACGCAACGCCAATTTACAGGACTGAGGACAGTATTTATTGCTTTTGGTGGACTTAATGTTTTCGTTGGCTTTCCAACCCACAGCTTTACTGTTTTGGTTCACGGTCCCTGAACTGATTAAACTGCTTTCATCCACAGCAGACAGCTGTTTTCCATGAAAATCTCTAAAAAAAAAAACAAAACAAAAAAAACCACTGTGGGCTACCTGTCAGCAACAAAATGGCAGACAGGCTGAGTTGATGACTAACTGATAAACATAATGGAGCGTGTAGAGGTTAAAAATCTGAAATTTCCATTTTAAAAAAAATAATGATAATTATAGGAGCATGAATGATGGATATCAGTTGGACGCAAACACGACTGCACATTAACTGCTGGATATGCAAAGCTGGTCCTGCACGTGTAGCCATGTAAAAGGCGATGATACATCCAGTCCGTGTCTGTCCACAGCTTGTTTCTGCTGCCCCCAAGTGGCCAAAACTCAGTTATTGTGGGTTTGCTGCTGCATTAAACCACACAGCGTACATGTGTTATGACTTAGGTTGCTCTGACTAACATGATAGCAAACAAAAGGATATTTACACATCCAGAGGCATTAGCAACATAAGCATTCCTCTGGAGTTGTGCTTGTGTCTGCCTGGCGAATAGAAATGCGATACTGAAACAGTCCTGGTTGGTTTTTGGTCTCCTGAGACAAATATCAAGATGTGTTTGACTGTTTTATAATTGCCGTTTGGTGCTGTGCATGCAGAATCTGTTTTTTTTTTTTTTTTTTATGGAAACAGCTGCCCACTGCTACTAGAAATGAGGTTTATGAGGGAAACATCTGTAGGCTGTAAAACCTAAACTGAAACAGGCGTAAAGAAGAGCTGAATACAAACTGCAGAGTCGGATGATCATTTTAGTGAGTTCGTCACTATGAGAGACTCTTAGACAAAGGCATCTGATCCATTGTGAAACTTTAACTTTCTACAGCCATAACTCTGTCAGGCTGGCACTCGTTAGCACAATCACACATACCATCGCTACAATTTTTTGGTCCCCTTATCTCATGTTTTCGGCCTTCATTGGAGCCCTGTAAGCACGTGCAGGCAGAAATCTGGCTGTCTGATTATAAGATTACTTTTTTTTTTTTGTTAACTCTCTCGCCGGCATCTCACCTTTGGACCTTCAAACAGAAAGGCATCCCAGATCTTGAAGAGGATGTCGCTCACCACGCTGTCCACGAACACCACCAGGAACCAGTTGAAGGTGATGAGGGAGAAGTCCACCTTGTGCTGCTCGAAGTGGGCGTGAAGCCGGGGCAGCTTCTCGCTCATCAGGTCCTTGAACACACGCTGGTCGACCTGCACAGAAACGGCCGACAGAAGGGTACAAGGGTTATTTGATTTGATTTGATTTTTATTTTCAAAGCAGGGGAAAGTGTGAAATCCAGCAGAGATTAAACGGCTGATTAGTGCGCTGCATTCTTTCTATCTTCCGTCATGAGCCTCAGTCACATGAACACAACACCGCTGACACCACGGAAACCTGTACTTTAACCTTTGAGCTTGCTCACCTGAGAGCCAAGCAGCGTCTTGGTGTAATAGTCTCTTGGCATGAAGACCTCCACAATGGCGATGAGGCTCCAGAAGGCGTCCTCTTGGTCCAGGTAGAGCAAAGCAATCGCTGCCAGCCTGAAGGAAATACAAGCAACAACTGTCAACGCTCAAAAGGCGAGAAGAAAGGAAGAAGAAAGAAGAAGCCAAACCGAAACATCTCCTGTACCTGTTTAACCCCTGGCAGTAGCCGATGTCTGGGTTCCTCCAGGAGAAAGCCACCAGGACGTTCCTGAGCTTCTGGATGCCGGCAGCGCTCGGGGAGGCATAGTGCTTGTTGTTCGGCAACGTACGCAGCAAGTCCAACTCGATCTGCTTCGAGGCCGGGTTGGGCTTCTCCCGGGCCACGTTCAGTAGGGTCTCGTAGTAGTCGGGCGCCAAGTGGTCCCGAAACTTTTTGACGTGGAAGGAGACGCACCAGCGCCACACCTGGGAGCGGTGCTCGTGGGGGACGCCGCAGCGGATGAGGGCCTTGAGCTCCGGGGAGCGCGCCAGGTCTCTGTTCATGGTGCTGGCCAGGTAGTTCTCCCACTTCACCCCGACCGACACCTCCTGGTCCGTCATGGACAGGGACTTCAGCTCCAGGGCCCTGACCTTCGCGACCAGCTTCTCCTCTTCCTCCTCCTCCTCGGGAACCGTCTTGAAGCCGTACACGTCGTACTCGCTGGTGTTAAAACAAGGCGGAGAGAAAATGTAGAGGAAAGAAAAACCCATCATCAATCAACTCCAAAAGTTAATACCGTTTTCAGAGGCACCTATATTTGCTTTATCTTCCTTTTTTCTTCTGCATCACTAGGGGATCTCCTTGATTTCAAACAATACCTTTAGACGAGCCCCAGAAGGACATGACTGGGCTTGCACAGAAGTCAACAGCAATTGCGACCCAAATGCCGATTAGCCGAGCTAGTTTTTCCAGTACAGAATTTCGAATGCAGCCGTTAATTAAATTAAAACCGGTCTGGTGGCTTAGCATTTAAGTCTTTTAAGGCTACAGAGGTAACACCAGTGCTTCTTTCTCTCCAGTGCAAACTGGATTTTTCTTTGTTTTGGGTGAAAAATGCAATCTGTAGGCCAATTTATCTTTGCAAATTGTGCATATATATTTCAACATTCTGGCTAATGCTTAAAAAAAATACAACAAATAATAGCTAAAATGGCAAACCGTCTTTTAAATATGCGCAAAACATACACACATCTATTCATAAAGGCTTTGAGGAGTCCACACCTGACAGTATTTGGTTTAAAGATGGGGTGGTCCTGCTGGTCGGGGCTCTCCGCCTGCAGCGCGTCCTCCAACAATCTGGAGATGACCTCGCGGGCTGGGCTCTGCTCTGAGGACGAGCACACCGGGGTCTTCACCTCTTGAAGCAGCACCAGATACTTACTCTCCACCTGACACAGCTTGGCCTCCAGGGCTGTATACTGCAGCGAAGACGAGCAAAAAACATCAGCAGCAGCATCAATGGCATATCATAACAACAACAGCAAGGACTAAGGTTTTCATTGTTCTTTCTTTTGTTGTTGAATTTTCAGATTTAGGGGGCAGCAACTGAGGTCAATACTGGACTTCCCCTGAAAACTACTCAGACTTCCTGTTTCTATGAACAGAGTGACACACCACTAACCGACAAACACAATATAGTACCTTTGCTTCTAAAGCTTTTTCTCTGCTCTCCGCATTTCTGCGCAGCACTGTCAGCTCCAGGATCTCTTTGTTCAGGAACTTGTTCTGGGACTTGTAACCGTGGAGACTGTCCTGAAAAAGGAGCCACATGTGTTCAGTTAAACGGAGCACACACCTTTATCAAGCAATATTATATTTAAACTGAGGCTACTAGTTCTGACCTCACTTTCCTCCTCACAATAAAATAATTCTTCTGGGTCTTTATCATGTCTGTCAGTATATATTTGTTCTAAGTCTCCTTCTGTACCTTGAGGATGTCCAGCTCGTGCTGATCTTTGTTGGGAGGTGGTGTACCAGAGTCGCTCTGACCACTGCTCTGCTCTGCGTTCTGCTGTGACAGCTTGATGATGACTTCATCTTTGGCTTGGATGGTTTCCATCAGCATCCCCAGCTGGTCGTTGATCTCCCCCACCTTTATTTTCAGGCCCTTTAGCTCCTGTTGCAGACTCTCCTTCTCCAAGGCGAGACGCTCCATGTGGCCGCACAGGGACTGGATCTGTCCGTCTTTTTCCTGAAGCAGGCCCTCCCACTGGGAGATCTCTTGTTGGGCCACTGCTGAACCCTCAGTCTGGTCTGAAGCTGCAGATGGATCTGGGGCAGGGGCTGGATGGTGCACTGGCTGCTGGGAGGTTCTCAGAGTCTGCTGCAGAAGTCTGACCAGCTCCTGGTTGAAAAAAAGAGGAATTTTTGGTCAGCCCGTCGCCTTAAAATGTAGTCACCCGGTTCATGGAAAATATCAATATGTTTGTAGTTTTTATAAGTTAATATCAATATTAAGTTTGTGTCCTTCTAGGTGCAATTCACAGGGATGTAAAATGTTTGCCTAATAAATAAAAAGGCCATACTCATATAGGACAGCTTGGTGAGTTATTACCCACCCACTGACTATTTTGACATGGACAGAATTTTAATAACATTTGAGGCAAACTTAAACCTATAAACTATTTATTAAATATATTTTGATCCAACAAAAAAGTAGTATTTACATGAAGGAATCAATAAAAAATTATAATACTTAATATTATAATAAGCCCGTCTAAAGAAAACACCTCTGATTGTTTAGACCAATTAAGGTGTCCCCTCAGAGATTTATCGTGGACAACACAGACCAGCCAACGCTATTCAAAAAGAAACATTTTAAATATTTAAAAAAAAAAAAAAATTAAAAAACACACACACACACACACCAACTCACACTGCAAAAGCTGTGAGTGTGATTATTGTTCAGGCCAACTAAACAGTGTGCACTGGGATGCATCAAGATCTGTGTGGTTTGATCACCTCAGCTAAATAATTTCCTGGAAGAGACCACGCTGGTTCACACTGCCTGACAGAGGCCACAAACTGACGCTGCTGATCTCAGCAGCAACATGTAACACACCCACCTACAGACAGCCAGTGTACATTGATCACAGAGCGATAAAATTCACTAACAAAAGTTTACTGTGGCTATCTAAGTGTGCTGCACTCGGAGAAGGTGACCAGTGTGTAAAAACCTGCACGCACTTGCACAGATGTGTGTGTGTGTGTGTGGGTGTGACACACTCACACAAACACACCCACGTGTGAAACAGCATACAATGAAAAATATAGCCAGCCATCTCCTCACAAAAGGCAGAAAAATGCTGAAATCTTAGATTTAAAATGAGTGACCCTCACATTGTTTCTTTCAAGAAGCATTGTCTTTTTACAAATCTAACTATCTAATCACTGTGAGCATCTTACCCATCTTACCCACCCATGTCATTATTTGTCATTTGGATGAACTTACCCTTTAATACAGGCATAATAATAAATTCAGTCTAGACCTAACATTACCTGGAGGACATTAAGCAGTGGTGTTAACAACACAAAACCACTTCGGACCACTTGACTAAACAACACCAGGAGTGACAGAACAATTACACAGAGACAACCAGCTGACTCAGCTGACTCAGCCACTCAGAGTCACTCGGTCTGAACTGGATGCAAACCACTTAGCAGGAAAGGCGTACGTATATTCAGTTACTAATCGCAACCATTGTGGCCAGGCGGCTGGTCTCAAAGCGCTAAAACAAGAACAGAGAGTAATGGGAAGGAACGCACACAGCTGTGATTGCTATGAAGAGACCTGCTGTTTCCTCGTTTCTTGCTTAAGCATGACTAATCATTTGCTGTCTTCCTGTCTTAGTGAGAGAATCGGGATTACACCAAACAGCTCGGTCAGACAACACTACCTCAGGCAATCCACTAAGCTTGGCATTCCCCCCCCAATGAGGATAACTCGCACATTATGGAGCCGATCCTTTACAGAACACCTTTTCCATATATTTTGAGATGTTACCATAACTGTAAACAAGACCATGGGTAAGGTGACTAACGGTGAGGATGGACAGATTTAAAAAGGCACCTAACGGGAAAATGGCTGCTCTTCATCAAGTTGAAATGAGTCTGGCAAATGGCATAATGTAATATTTAACAAGATGAATGCACATGGGCCAATGCCAGGGAGGGTATTAACCTCCTTCTTAAAGCCACAAAAAAACAAGTTGGTCTCATTCACTCACTGATGGTATCTAAAGAGTCTAAAGCAATGCCCGTAACAGTAACACAAACATAATGTTAAACGAGCACAACGTTGTTTTGTTACATTGCGAGCATTCAAACATTTGTAATTATAACACAAAGTGCAACTGAGGGTGAGACTGAAATGATGACAAATTAAAGGATGAAGCGGTAAGACTGAGATTTTCTTTTCTGAAAGGGGAAACTGAATGTGTGTTCTGCATTTTTATGCCAATCCATCTGACAGATGTTGAGATAATTCAGAACCAACGTGGACCAACAAACGCGATCACCCTCAAACCCCTGCCTCTACGTCTCAGCTCTAAATTCATAATCTTTCCTTACATCTCCTTCTGACTGAAGCTATATCAGTGTTAAAAAAAAATAATAACTATAATTATATTATTATATACATATAATGTATAGACAACCGTACCTTCTGACTGGCCAGCTCTTCTTTGAGTTTGCCCTGTTCCTGCTGCATGCGGCTCAGCTCCTCCTGTTGGCTCTGCAGGCGAAGCTGCGTCTCCAAAGGTTTGCTGCCATTGCACTCCACCGGCGAGCTCTCGGCGCTGCGGGTCTCGGCCGCGCGCCCGGACTTCCCGGAGCCCATCATGTCTCGCAGCAAAGGCCGCCTGGGCCGCGCCGAGTTGCGCACAAAGTCGAAAGTGAACGCTGAGCCAAAGGAATCTGAGGAAGAGAGGACGGCTGCATTACTCTTCATTTTCAGTGCAGCTGCAGCTTTAAAGTGAATGTGTAGGTAAAGGATGTGAATAAAAAATAAGTAATAAACTGACTAAGGCAGGTGGAGCAGGCAGGGGAAAAAATGCATTGTTTCTCCATTTGAACTGAGCAAATGAGTGAAGCAACATAGGACAGTGGCCACAGGGTGAATCAGGCAGAGGGAGTGAACGTACGCCTGTGTGTGTCTTGATGATGCTTCTGTTCAGGGAAGTCCTTGGGTGGAGCGTCCACCAGCTCCCAATCCTCTGCGCTGCTGTTGCTGGTGTAAAAAACGCTGCGCCTGCTCTCGCCTCCTCTGCCCGTCCGCAGATAAGACATGGAGTTCCTGACAGAACAGAAACCAGACAGGGGGGTGAGTGAGACCAAGACCGTGGTTCTCCAGTAGGCCAAGACACCAAGCTACGTTGGAGCTTTACAAATCCACAGGGATCAACAGACATTCAAAAGACACACGTGAAAAGCAATATATAATACACACAGTATGTACATAAAATAAAACACAACGCAGATGAAAGTCATGAAACTGTAACTATCAGGACTCTTGAAAGTAAAATGAACAGGGTTATGTCTAACGCCTCTACAGACGTGTTCTACACACTTCTGAATGCGAGATCGCTGCAAACACGTGACTATTTGTGTGCAGCAGACTCAGGTTTCACCTCATCTCCTCTGGACATGTTTCAGTCACGTTTCCTTTCACCTCACGTCCGTCCGACAGACAGACAGACCAGACACGCTTCAGTTTGAATCTAAAGCAGCCGCGTAACGGATTTGCCCACGCGTCACGAGCTTCACTGCGACCTGAAGAGACGCGTAACATCGCGTTCCTGCCGTTAACATTTTTGAGCTGCTTCTGCTCTGATCGCGAGTCGTGATTCGAGAAACTGCCGTCGCTAAACTTGGACATTTAGCCACGTGACAGCTGGTTACAGTCGAGGTGCTGCATCGATCGATATCTGAGTTAGCGAGAATCATTTTGCAATTGTTGGGAGGCAAAAATATCACAAAACGACCAGTTCCTGTGATTCTTTTATCTCTGGAAATTGAAAAATGTCTGTATGTTTCATGTAAGAATAAGAATAAGAATAAGAATAAGAATATAATGATGAGCTAGATCATTATAAAAAGTAAACAGACTGGTGTGGAAATGCGCCATTATGGGCTCAAGTGCCCCAAGATATCTGTGCACCTTTTTCTTTCCATCACAAAAACAAAGCAAATTCTAGACCATGTCACATTTTTAGCATTTCAGCAAGTTGCACCATTTGAATGGACGTGTTGTGCGGCCCAGAAGGGGAACTGTTGACGGCGGCATACTCGAGCAATTGGCGAACTATGCATGTAACCATTTCCCCTCGTGCAAGTCTACCTCAGGAAGAACCGTAGGGGTATTTTCTTCCCACGATAGGGCCCTATTGAGGCACACAGAAAAAAAAAAAAAAAAAACTAGTCGTGCCTGTTCAGCGGGGATCCGACACAAAGACCTAAAAATACACTCTCTTTTCAAAAACCTTATGTTACATCCCATCAGCCCAGTAGTGGTCGCTCGGCCTCACCTGAGTTCTGTACCGATGGTTTTGAGGGAGAAGTTGAGGGGGTTCGTGGACGCGGCGGAAGGCCCTCGGGCTGACTGGATCCCCACCATACCCCCACCATCTGTCTCGGTCTCCAAGGCGAAGTCGTTGCGGACCTGCTCCATGCTGTCACTTAGCTTCTCAAGGATCAGCGCGTCTGAAACACAACACCAGCCATTAGAATGAGACTATAATAATGACAATAATAATAATAATAATGACGGGGCATTACTCATATCAGCACAGCTGTCTTAAAAGACCTTGTCTGTATCCATTGTTTGTGGAGGAAATGAGGCTGTAATGACCCTGAGTGGGTTCCAGAGAAAAGCGATGAAATGTTTGGAGTTACCCAGGCGGCTATTTGCAGCAGGGCGGATGTCTGCGGGTTCACGAGCGGCGCTCTGACCATCAGAAAACACAGTGTGTCGCGTTTCGGAGCCCGGCGGGTTAAACATAACTGTTCATCTTTGAACGAGACCGGCCGGGAAAGTGTGGGAGCGTTTCAAGAAGGCTCCACGGTCATGCTGTCACACCCGGAGGAGGAGGAAGAGAAGGAGGAGGAGGAGGAGAAGGAGGCCGGCTGCAACCACAGAGCTACTGTTTTTTCACTGCACTTCAAGGAAGATACTGATCTTAGTCCTTTTGCTCAGTGAAAGCCTTTGAACCCTTTGAGCTCACACACTGAGATAAAAACAAATCTTTTCATCCTCTCGACTCCGTGTCTGCTATAATCAATAAAGCAAATGAGTTGTTGTTGTTGTTGCTGGAGTCTTGCTCCTCGGCCGCGTTGTGAAGTCATGTTAATCTTTCAGCAGCGGCAGAAAAAGAGAAACATTTTAACGTCCTCTGTGCGGCAAGAGGGAACATTCCAGCTAAGGGCGCATGTTACTGAAAACCGGGCCGATTTCGCACCCACACATTTCAACACAGCTCACCGACGAACAGGCCAAGGACTCCTCAGACAAGAAGTAACACAGGATGTGAAAAAAAAATGTAGAAAGACAAAATATCCGACCACTTTCATGCACTTCTGTATTCTGTTTCTATAATTTCAGGCACAGCTGCATCGGCCTTTGTAGGATCGATATGTGACATTATTGGCTTTGCGCATGGTATCGCGATATTTTTGACAAAAAGAGCTCTGTTGATGTGCAGTGATAAGATGGTTATTTGTGCCTTGTCTAAGACTGATTCACACCAAGGTCATTTTTTAAAAGGAAAAAACATTCAAACATTAACTCTGTATGTGTAGTGACAGGAAAAGGAAAAAGGAAGGGGTTTCACAGTTCACATCTCTCACCTGCAACAACAAGGCCATCATATATTAATGCACATGTGTATTAGTGTAACTAATTACAGACTAGCAGACTAGAACAGATTTTAGAGATTTTAGAAAATCTAAATACAGTGATCACAAAATTATTATAGAATATCTTATGTTATGATTGAACCTTTTCATTTCCAGGTTGAGATACATTGTTTTTAAGCCTCGCGATTACTGTATTTGTTCTTTCACACCACAGAGGCAGATTCTTATTATCAGCACACCTGAAGCTTGAAAACAGTGAGAAGCACCCCTGATAATGCTGTTGTTTCTTTGAGCGCAGTCAAACAAAACACACCCCGATGACGTAGACTCCTTTTGAGCTCCTTTCTTTTGCCCCTTGTTAATTTCTCATCTAATCTGCGCTCGACTCAGCCCTGCCCGCATGCTCCTTCTGCAGGAACCCGGCAACTAAATAATGACCGCACTTGTCTGAATATGAATCCATCAGATGCAGATGTTTACTTTCAGCTGTTGCCCGAAAGCGATGCTGCATGTGTGTGTGTGTGTGTGTATGTGTGTGTGTGTGTACCTGCATACCATGGTCTTTGCCTACGAGGCCGGTGGGGGCGTACGCCAGGGTCGGGGAGCTCCAGCTGTCCCTCTGCCCGGAGCCTCGCGTGTTGCTGTACTCCCAACGTTTCTGCTGCAGCTGCTGGAGCCAGTAATGCATCACCTGCCTGCTCGGCGCCTAGAAACACACACACACACACACACA
>JAOXYL010000090.1:11642581-11653850 GCA_028564955.1 Terapon puta
CTGATGTTTTCAGGGACACCGCAGGGCAGGAGAGGTTTCGCACCATCACTACTGCTTACTACAGAGGAGCAATGGTAAGTCCTCCTGGGTTTATCTTACACATCACAGGCTCTAAGATATTGTTTGTGAGGATGACTGTTTTTTTTTTTATTCACAGGGCATCATGTTGGTCTATGACATCTGCAACGAGAAGTCCTTTGAAAACATTAAAAACTGGATAAGAAACATTGAAGAGGTGAGCTCTGAGTTCAAACTCGTGTCAGCCATTCGACTCATATTTCTGCATAAAATGAATCCATGTTCGGTAGTAATTGCTCTTTGATATGGTCAATGTGTACTGAGCGTCACGCACTTTGCATAATCAGCCTTTTAACTTCTCCCAGCACGCCTCGTCTGACGTGGAGAAGATGATCCTGGGCAACAAATGCGACATGACTGACAGGAGGCAGGTGTCCAAAGACAGAGGTGAAAAAGTGAGTCTCTCTGCCCAGTCGCTACTTAACAGATGTCAAACCGAAATGTTACGTACCTTTCAGTTATGCACTGTGTGACACTTACGCTGCATTTTTATCTCACTTAGCTGGCTATCGATTATGGAGTGAAGTTCATGGAGACCAGTGCAAAGTCCAGCTACATGGTAGAGGAGGTAAGCAAAGTGTAGGACCCTGAAAGTACTGTATGACATGAGTGAGAGATGTGTGTATTTAACATTTTGTTCTGGTTCTGTTTTTCTTTCACTTTAGGCTTTTTATACAATGGGAAGAGACATATTGCATAATCTGAGCTCAAAGACAGTAAGTGGTTCAAAAATTCTTATAATCGATGCTGAGGGTGTCTTTATCACTGGGGATACGGGAGAAATGAGACATTATACTCTTTTTACTGTCCATCCTCTGAATCCTCAGATGGGAGAAGATGATAAAAATGTGGATACCCTAATCTGATTCATTTTAATTATTCTGAATGAAGTTTTGCTAGCAGTAGAGGGGGCGTTTGCATATTTTCATTTGTCCTGTGTTTTGCTACAAAGAAGCTACTGCCCTTGTCTCTGAAAGGTGGATTTTTATATCTGAGCTTGAGAGAAAGATTGCAAGCAGGATTAGGGGCTAAACAAAAAAACCCCTCCTTTTTGTCTTTACTTTTTTCACAGAAGAGATTGTATATATTTGTTTATGTGTTTATAGTTGATAATCAGCTAAAAAGTTGCGTGAATTGAACGTCCTACAAATATAAATCATTATGCAGCAATGCCCTATGTTGCTAAGGTTCAAATAAAGTATCTATCATAAAGTATGAGCTCTCTGTTTCATAATAATAAATAATCATGTTTATTTGTGAGATTGATATGAATACAAATACAGGAACTAAGCCTACACATTAACAGATTCAATGCTTAATGCCCGGTTTTCATTCCATTTGTCTACTTTCTTTGCTAGACTGACAACAGTGCCGGAGGATCAGGCAAACCGGTCAAGATCACAGAGAAAAAGTCAAAGAGAATAAAGTTCTTCAAGTGCTCGCTCCTCTAGGCCTGCTCATGTCTGGTGCTCGCAGCTCTGGCGTGACTTTACTGTTTTGGAGGCCTTCCTGCCTCCCGGGCGTCCTCGCCGCAGTGGCAGCAGAGGTCATATCCGGAGGGCCTCACTGCCAGCTGCAAGCTCACAGGTTCATGAGTGGTTGAGATGCCATCCTGATCTGCTGACCAGAGGAGGATCAGTGAGGAATGAGGCCTGATACTGTATATCCGCTCATGCGAAAGACTTGTGCGTGATGGCCAGCGTTTAGTTTGTGGCTGGCCTTGCAGTGTCTGCTCGCAGGAGGCAGCGATCCCGTATTTATAATACCTCTTTTGGATCTTGAATATCTCAGTTACTCATAGTTTTCTGAAAGTGGGAGGAAAACATTTCATACACTGTAGCATTGCTTTATACACACTACCTATTGTGATATTTATTATGATGAAGCTGCCAGATAGACATCTTAAGTCTTAGCTTTGATTGTATTTGTCAGATGTAAATCCATGTATATTTGTGAGCCTGTTGTCTCCTGTTGCACTGGCGTCATTTCTATTTGTTCATTTGTGCCTAGAGGGACTCACAGAATTGTGATAGAAAAGAGAAAAAATATGTATAAATATAACTGTGTTCTTTTTATTCTTTAATGAAGCCTTTATTTATACAGGTTTCAAAATCAAACTGTGAAAGGTTGTTTGTTTTTTGGGAGCTGTACTCAATACATATTGTTCTGCGATTGTCAGTATTTGCATGAAAGCTGTAGGGATACCTCAGAGTGGATCATTATTAAGCACATTTATCTGAAAAATGTATCTGAAAAAACGTTTACAGACAGTGTTTGAAAGTGTCAACCGTATATAGGAAGTTCATGTTTTTGCTGTTTGCGCATAGTGTGTCTGTTGACACATCTAACTGTTCTGTGTATACTTTATGATCACCTTAAACTGCAGAAGACCGACAGGTTTTCTTGACATCTCCAACATGAAAACACGATGACTTGGGAAAGCTGTAATATCAATGATTGTAAGCTACTGTATGTTACACCAATGCAAAGACAGTAAAGAAAATGGGTCTTTAAGAGAGTTATGGTTTCACTACTTTGCACTGACAACTAACATTAACTGCATAATGTTAAAGAGTTTGGTAATAATTTTTCATCACCATCATTCTATTTTTATCATCATTGAAACAGTTACATAAACTTGTCAGTGGTGATCTCCAGTCAATTCCAGGCTACCTCTGCCTTCCTGTAGCATTCGACTCCCCTTCCCTCTTCTTCTTCTTCATTGTCTCTTTTCACTACTTCCATCAATCTCTTCTCTTTGTGACAGTTATTTCTTTTCCTGTGCATCATCCCCTCTCTTCTCTGCCTCCATCTTCCTTGCCACATCCTCCCCTGCTGCCCTGCAGGCTTCGACGAGGTCTCTCTCACTGCTTGAGGCTCTCCGCTCCCTGCCAACCGCCAAGTACTTTGCTTTCCTCTCACTTTCATTGCAGCTGTGTGACCTGTGCGAGGGCATGTACTTTGCATCAGCTACCGTCAGATATTCGGTGTTGTCTGAGAGGTTTCTCTTGGCCTTCATCTTTGTTTGGTCTTCCACCTTTTCGGCTGCGGTTGGAGGAGCTCCCTTACTTTCCAAAGGAACAAGATCAGTCTGATTCTCCTCTTTTTTAAGCTCTGCAGGTGCAGCGCTGGTTTGAAACTGCTGTGCGAGAGTTCTGACTGTTGATACTTTCGGCATTTGACCTAAGGTGCTGGGGTGCACCTGGTACTCCAAGTTTGCTGGCCATTGATTTGGTGTTTTAATGGCCTGCTCCACCACTGACCTGTAGTCTGCTTTTTGCAATACATCGTCTCCTACCTCGGCCGGGTTGTAGACGATGCTGCTCATAGCTCTCTCCCTTGTGACAAGAGATGTCTCGCTTTCAGTAGGGATATATCTAGGAGGAGAGGATTTAGTCCTCTTTGGGGAAGAGGAGATTCTTTCGGGCAGATGCGGCTTCTGTATGGGTTCACTGGTGGGCTCATTGCCAGTGAGTTCATCAGGCGGGCTGACAATGATGGTGCTCATAGCCCTCCTCTTTGTCAAGGGAGATGTGACTGGTTCTTCGACTGGATATCTCAATGATTTGGCCCTTTTTGGAGGGGACAAAGGCTTAAGCTTATTCTTATCTGTCCGTCCGTCTAATAGCAATGTGCTGCCTTGTTTGATATTGGTTACGGTCTCTTGACTTGATGCTGCAGAAATGGGCTTCTGTTCGCATGGAGATATCAGAATGTCCACGCAAGAACTTGGTCGCGATCTCTCCAAACCACCAACCTCTAAGGTCTGACCACCTTCCTTTGTGTTAAGAGTACTAATACTGGAGGCTTGCCGCAGACTCCTTTGTCTCTCTAGCGCAGTCTTATTTGCCTCATCGCCGTCCTTCTGCTTTGCCGCAAACTCCTCCATGTCCATGTGGAAGCGGTAAAGACTGTAGCCATCAGCACTGTTAATGCTGCCCTGGCGAAGTAGGGAGGAGGGGTCACACACAGAAGAGTTTCGTGAATAGGTTCTGGTCAGCTCCAGTCTGTCCACCCCTGCAAGCTTCTCCAGGGCGACTGCCATCCGTCCATGGATCTCCTCTAGCTGGGCCAGGCGGAGATCCACCGTCTGCAGGGAGGCCTTCATCGTGTTTTCCCTCTCATTTACCTCTTCCAGACGCATAGACATATTCTCAACTCTGAACAAAAGACATCAGATAAATAGCAGTTAATTAAAGTGTGAGAAATGTCTCAGGTAGTCTTGAAAAGGGGGCTCACCTTTCTGAGGTAACCTTGATGCGTTCGTCGCTGGAGGACTGCTGCTCGTCCTCTTTCTCACGGAAGTATTCTTCCACACACTGCTCTTCAAACTCATACAGACTTTTAAGCTCTTCTGGATTCAGCCTAAGCTCTGGCAGAAATAAATCACAGCATGATTTCAGTCAGTATGTTTCAGTCAGAACCAGTATTGTTCTGTTCGCCCATATGAGAAGATGTCACAGGATTCAAAGTATATCGTATATCTAATGGTATGTATTTGTTTTGTCATCATTAGAGGTGACTTACTGAGTCCACGGTCCTTCTCATCCAGCTCTCCCTCTTGTCTCTTCCTGGCACACCGGCGAAACAGCCTGTTGAAGAGGATGTAGAGGTGGCTGAAGATGATGAGAGGTGGCGGCAGGATGGGCCGGTCGTGGAACGTCATGATTAGTTGGTATCTCTGGAACTTCCACACCTGGTTGGAAATGGACTTGACCTCAAAGAAAGTGTTGCTGTGGGACAGGAGACCAAGGCCAGTGAGTGCACAGTGCAGTAGCAGGTTATGTGATTCGTGCAGTTAGACACTAAGACCTATACTTACTTGAACACTGCAATGAGCAAGTTCACCAGAAGAATGTTCGCCACGAGAAGGTAACAGGCCATAATGGCAGGTGTTAGCCAAGCACCGGGGATACATGGAGGCAGTTTCTTTCCATCCTCATCATACAAATGTTCACCACATGGAGCTACAAAGGAAAATGATTGTAGATATAGATATAAAAGTTATTCTGAGATCTTTAGCAAAGTGACTTGAACTGCATTCTTGATTTTTAAACTACTCACGGTTTATTTCCATTGCATAGACTTGGAGAAATCCCAGAAAAGCGCAGTCACACAGAAGCACAGAGAAGGTATTAAAATACAATAAACACTTGACTTTTATACCATACTTCTGTCAAGGTCAAGCTGTTGTCCATGCAAGAGTGGATTCATGTCATTGAAATTTGTTTCCCTAACGTTTTCCCAACTTTCCACCAATCAACCACAAAAACATTGCCCTTGTTTCTCTCTTTTTTAGGGGTTAATCTGATTTTAGAATTTGTTTACAGCGTTATCAAACAAAATCAAGAACATGCTGCATTTATTTTAAAGACTGTGGGAATCAAACATGTAGCTTTCACTATCAATACACAGTATGTTTTATTATTTAATGTCCCTGCAAATTTAGACTTTTCAGTCGCTGCTCATTGCCTTCACCCTGACAGAAGAAACACTGACAGAAAAAAAAAACTTGAAGGCAGATGATCAAAAAATCAAAATTTTGCTTTGTACTGAAGAAAGAGGCTATCATAAATGTTCCAGCAGAGGGAGACAAAGTATTAAGGAGAGGGGGGGCTGTCACAGTGAAAAGCATTGTTACTGAACATCACAGAATATAAGACATAGATATTAATGTAACACTGATCATCTGCCCAGAATCAGGAAACAGAATCTTACTATGAATTCTAGTCTTACGGTCTATCGAGTCCGCAAAAACCTCTCCATAGATCATCCAGTAGGGCATGTAGAAAATGTTTCTGGCCAGGCGCCATGTTGGCTCCTCATCGGGGTGAAGGATGGCCTGCCGAGCCACCCCGAAGCTCATGAGCACCACCAGCATGATCACCACAAAGTACATCATATCTATCATCTGAAAGAAAACGAACATTTGAAGTCCATTTGAACTCGATCTGAACTTGCGTTTGATCTACTTTTATGCATATACCATGTCATGTGAGTTTCACATGATTTGTTCAGCTCAGAGTGGAACACTTAATGTCATTACCATCTTTCCTATCATCATCACGTAGGGTCCCAAGTATTTGTTGACTCCAAAGATGTCCAACACACGAATGTACCAGAAGATTATGTCTATACAGTAGATGACTCTGCCGTAGCCCATGTAAGGTTCATGCTGTAGCCGTAACATTAGCCCAAGAAGGAAGGTAGAGATGGCGACCAGGTCTGTGATGTTCCAGTACTCCTCCAGCCACACACTTATCTTTTGCTTCAGTTTCCCTGGCTCTGACATCAGAATCTAGACACCAGGGTTAAAAGGTCATGTAGAAATATCTGTAACACATGTAATACATGTAATCGGATCAAACTGATAACAATTAATGGCTTGTACCTGTCTGACTTTTTCAGTGCCAAGTGTGAGGATGTATGCAATGACAGTCCACTCTTGTATTGATGGCCATCGCTCCATTTTTACCAGGATTATGTAGTTGTACAACATCAAATAACCCAGATAGGATATCTATTGGAGGAGGAAAATACCAACGTATCAATGCAGTTAAATAACTACATATAATTTTTTTTAAATGCAGTCAAGTTTTTTTGATTACATTGAGAAAACTCACTGTGTTGAACCAGAATTTGGTGAATGGAGCGTCATAAAACTCAAAGAATCTTTTGCCAATAGGAATTTTGCGGACATTAGTGCTCCCCTCCTCTTCATCCCCCTTTCGGGAAGTTGCATCAGCATTAGGGTCCTACGTCATAAAAGTGAAATAAAAACAAAAAAATTATTTTTCTTTCTCAATATAGAAAGGCATGTGAACAGTATGTGGCAAGTAATTGATCAGATAGGGTTAGTGGCAACCTTGCTGGATTTTGTGTCGTCCTCCTTGTCTTTCCCTTCTTCTTTGCCTCCAGTTGCATGATAAGATGCATCATCTCCGAGACGGAAATCCAGCAGAAGAATCAGAGGAGGAAAGATGATTCCCAAAATAACCTAGGTGAGAAAATGATCATTTTTTTTACAAGATATAGCACGTTAATATTTATTGACAATGAATTGATTTACATAGCACCACTATGTA
This sequence comes from Terapon puta, assembly GCA_028564955.1. Lineage (NCBI taxonomy): Eukaryota > Metazoa > Chordata > Actinopteri > Centrarchiformes > Terapontidae > Terapon > Terapon puta. Next base: position 11,649,745 of record JAOXYL010000090.1, read on the forward strand.
TATAACAAGCCCCAATGTGCTCATTATTATTGTGAAATATGTTTTACGGACTGCTTGTAACGCTAACCTTGAGGCCAGGATTTTTGCCAATCCTTAAACACCCCATCCACATGTCAGTGAGCAACATCTGGCTACAGGTGTGGGCAATGAAGTCACGTTGCTTAGCAGCCACAGCCAGCTTCAGACAGGTGGAGTTACTCCAGTTGACCAGCTCATATGTTAAGAGCTTCATGGCTACCTGTTCGTCATGCTTGTAGGACTGGTCCAACAGCTCATAGGCCAGCTGACCAAATTCTCTGTGAAAGAGAGGGAACAAAAACAATAATTTCCATGCGTCATTTTTCAAAATAGTTTGAGATCACAGAGGAGCTAATAACATAATAAACATAATGCAGAAGCATGATTAGTAAAATAGATGGTAATTAAGATTAGTTAACAGATATTATAAAGTCAATTTAAGCTGCTAAGAGTTAGGAAATCAAAACAAATTTCCTCAAATTTGTGTAATACACTCTGTACTGTAAGTTCTTGAGAAACTAATTTGTGACTCTACAACTGAAACCTGTGTGAGGGGTGTTACTCACTTGGAGTTGTTCTCCAGGTCTTGGGAGATGTCATCCACCAGTTCACTCTCTGAGCACTCATGGGCCATGGCTTTGTACAGTTTACAGGCTACCAAGGCTTTCGCCATTGCCTCCTCTCCTCGCTGCCAGAGGAACAGCGCCATCTTTTGGCGCTTCATCAGCACTGCCCACAGCATGAGCTCATGGAAGGGGTACTTGAATCGACAAACTTCAGGATCATCCACATCAATTTCTACCTCCTCCTCTTTCTTCTTTTTCGGCTTCTTCTTGCCTTTCGGCCTCGGTTCATCATCCTAAACAAAAGACATGACTAATTATTCTGCTGTGAGGGTTGTATTGACAGTATTTTGTTGTGTTTGTTCTGGCAGGGAAACTCCACCTCCATTCCGAGAAGCTTCAGAGCCTTTGGCTGCAAGAAGAAAACAAACATGACAATTAATATTAAATGTTACTTAATATGATGAACAAGCCACTGTCAATTATTTTCTTCCACCCATGCATACCCTTTTTAGTCCATACAAATTATTGTAGAGGTTGCGGAAAGCCTTCCTGGTGTAATTGCTCCTGTAAGCACCACCCATGAAGCACTCCAGCACCAGACCAATATCAATCAAAGTGATCTGATAATCTGGGGGAAGGTTTCCCTGCAAAATCACCAGAGTTATTTATAATACATCAGGTGTCTTAATGTTTGAAATGTTCAACATTATGCAGCAAAACATTTAACAGGAAATGTCTTTATACCTTCTTGACATCCCTAACCACAGCGTTCAGTGTATTAGCAGGGCCGAGTTTCTGAGAGAAGATAAGAGGAAAGAGGAGGATGGTTAGTAATAACTATCTGCCCTTTTCTCTATAATTGTAAGATCTGTATTTTGAGAGATTGAGAATTGGTCTCAATTTCATTTGCTGCAGTGCATCAGGCCTACCGTGTTGTATAACTCCTCCAGCCTGGGAATGGTGAGGAAGTGATGAATATTGACCCCATTCTCAAGGAGCAGTTTGACAAAGTCCACTCTGTCCAGCACCAGGGCATCCATCATAGCCTGCTCCAGAGAGTTCACCTGAGGGAAAGAAATACATAAGACAGACAAATTACAATTAACATGCCAAAGCCTTTCTTAGATCATAAACTGAAGTGAGAGTCACACAATCCACTCATACCCAACGAATCAGCTCCAGCTTCCTCGGGTCTGTTTCCTCTGGAGGTTCAGGCTTCGCCTTCCCCTTCCCTTTCCCCTTCTTTCCCCGGGTTTTGTTGCGAGGAGCAGTGGCGGGACTTTTTTGCTTCTCCTGGGCCGGGGCTGCAGAGGTCGTTGTGTTGGCGATGGCGCCAGCAGGCTTACCAAGGAGGAATAAGGTAAATGAATAAAGCCCCTCTCTGTTTATGTATCATCAGTGTCTTTTACACTGTTAGTGTTACTGGGTTGTATCTAACAATCCCTTAACAGCTCAAGTAACTCATTATGATTCCTTTTCTTCGTTTACTTAGTTTCCCCCAGTTTTTTTCTTTTCAAATGTTCAAATGACTTGATATTGTCCATATGATTCTCCACCACACTTGTCTTAGCTCAATACTAAAACAGTCTGACTCATAAACTTGTTGTGATGTCACAAAATCTTACTCATTTGTACACATCCTAAACTCAGATGAGAGGTGAACACAGAAAAATGCTCTCGACTTCAGTCTCTCTGCACACATATTATTCTGCACAGAGCTCAAACCCCCAAGTGAGGTAAAGGAGAAGCCGAGTGCATTTTTGGATAAAGGTCAGACTTTCAGCAGCTCTGTTTCAAACAATTGTTTCACATCCTTGCCAGCTTTGGAGCTGAAACAAACACATGCGTAATGATTCATTTACACTATTCAGATGTGAGCACCACTCACTGGTAAATTGTGTCCATAGACAAAGATGTGATTGCGAGCAATATCCACTCTGTTCCAGGCCAGAGCCAAACTGAGCTGGTCAGCTGCTGAAGCGTTCGTGCCTGATGCAAAAGAAACGGAAAGGCCCAGAGAGAGAGAAGGAACAGAGGGAATACGTAGTATGTAGTAATTGTGAGAAAAATTCTCGAATGATGTAAAAGACCACACATTGTTGAGATAATACCTTTTAATAAGGCAGTAAGAATGGCCATTTCAATATCTTGTTGTCCTTCGGATCCCATTCGAAAAACTGTGATCTACATGTGAGCAAAAAGAGAAGAGGCGATTGCAAATGTCAAGTCATATACTGCGATGGTTGAATCAGTTAATAACAAACTACATTAAATGAGGGGGTGGAAGAATAATGGGGTGAATTTAGGCCGAGAACGTATTCCCATCCTCACTGATGTCAACTGATTTCAGCAGGACCTCTCACTGGCTGCCCCTAATTTACCGGTCAGACAGTGTGATAGTGCTTTCCTTGTTATAGAACAACTATATCGAATGAAATCACGCTGACGGGTCTTGTCACATGTGCAGCCATGCTAAATGGGATTAGGTTGGCATGAATATGTGGCGCGGCGCCAGAGGTCTCAGAGCTGGTCTCGGGATGCGCCGATAATGGGCCTCCTGCATCATTGCACTGACTGAGAACTTGTTGCTCTTTCAGACAGCTGTGCATTGTGTGCTTTGTTTTTATTTTTTTATTTTGCAGGGAGACTCGTATAGTGGTGAACTCCTAATTCGGTTAAATGTTGCATCCTGGTGTTACATCAAGGCAAATTTCTGCCCTCTAAAATCTGTGTTTTTTATTTGCAAAACCCAGCTGTTCACATGAGATGCACTTAGGATGAGAGGATTATGGGGAGACTAGACGGTGGCTCTGATTCACCTGTAGGTTAGTCGTGGCACTTTAGATTAAGAGCAGGCAATAGTGTGGCCTCTCGCTCGGTTCCGTCACATTGTCTGGGTCGGGTATCAGCGGAAAACTAAATGGTGCGCAATAAAAAAAGGCCACAGTGGCTTGATCTTTGCAAAAGCAGTTTAAGTTGCTTATCTGAGTGAGTTGGAGCATTAGGCAGTCTAATACATTGGGGATAGAGGATGCAGAGTCGCTTGGTGAAGTGATAGCACTCTGGTGACTGGAGGAAAAAAAAAAAAAGCCCGGAGAGTGGAGATAGAGGAACCTGGCTGAGGATTAGTGAGATGGATCCTCTCCTCCATCTGTGTGCTGGATGCCTACAGTGAATGGATGAAGAGAGCCTCGGCTAAGCCAAGCAGGTGGTGGTGTGCTGCTGATCTTTCCCACCCAAATGTATGGAGTCTGGAGATTATATGCGCTGGGTATTACAAACTACTAATCACATCGCTTACGCCTACGGAAATCTGCCAGAGATGCACAAATGCTGCCTCTGTTTATGTGTAAAGGTCTCCAGCAAACACTTTGGAGGAACACATCAGGGATTAATCTCTGAAGACAGGGGTGTGAGCCTCATTGCAGAAGAAACGCCAGAAAATCGGACGCACACCGGCACTTTACACTTTTCACTGCGCTTATGCATGCGGCTTGGTGATGACCCACAGTGAAGCTGCGA
>JAOXYL010000090.1:11657325-11669421 GCA_028564955.1 Terapon puta
TGTGTTGTTACTCCTGAGATTGTTAGACCACAGCAGCTGTTGACGAACAACCCTTCAGAATTAGACAACTTTCTCTGTGTGACGGTGCTTGATAAGCAGCCACTGACAGGAATCATACCAAAGTAACCAAAATATCCCCACACTTTGTCAAATCCTGCTCTGAATACTGTCTGATGTTTTTCTAGTGCTGGGCGAAAATGACCTGAGTTCAAAGCAAAGTTTCTCTGAGGGCCATTGTTGACGACAGAGACCCAATTAAAACTGAAGCACTGGATGCACATCTTTCCAAGAAAACACCCGGCAGTTAAATGGAAAATAGATCTTGATGATGATGATATTCAACACTGTTAAAGGCTTTAAACACGCAAAAAACAGCAAAGAAAGGAGTACCTATGAATCTGACATCTTAAAAGCATAAATGAAATATCATATATAGATTATAATGAAGCAACAGTCCAGTTACTCTTCATCTTATCAGCCTCAGCCAGTGAGGATGAGCAACAGTAGCATGGCTACAAAACCACTAACTATTCTGGACCGTCTGTAAGTCATTTTTTTGTTGTGTGTGCTTCATATGTTCTTCATCCACAGAAATATTCAGATTATATTATTAAGAACAATAATTGACTTGAAATTAACAACCTGTCAACATGATGAATACATACGTATGGGTCATTAACATACCTATAAATATAAAGGCTTAATATAAATAAATTAAGAGTTACAATACATCCATTGTATACAACTTATGACGCTTGTTAGAGTGAGTTAAATTCCAACAGCATTACTGCTGCTGTATTCATTATACTTGCTTTCATATATATAGATTTTTTTTCTTTTTTGCTCCCCTGTACTGTCGGCAGTGACCTGATTTTTCCCACCACACTCATTAAAGAATCGTCTCCTGTTGTCAAATCCAAAGCAGTCATCTGTATAATGTCTGAGTTGAACAGATAAAAGTAATGTTTTGCGAATTCAGACGAGTTCAGATGACAGAATTTTAAAATAAAATGTATTTCTGTTTAAAACTTTTTTGCATCTAAATTAAAAAAAAAAAAGTTAAACTGTTTGTTTGCATGTAGACAATCTGACTACAAGTACAATTTGTAAATTACAAAAACTTACCAACATAGATTTTTTGCAAAAGCATCACCACCCTATTATATTTTCAAAAAGTCCAGGTCACAGCAGGTGGTGTGGTTGTTGCTGGTCTTGTCTCATAAGTTTTCCATCTCAGTGTTATCATGCATCGTTGAGCACCCAGAACTCAGACACTGCTGCCTGTTCACATTCACCACATCTGAATTCACCTTCCAGGATCCATCACTTTCACCACATCTCTTGCTGCTCTGAAATATCTAACTCACTCTCTCACAAATGCGATGAAATTAAGAGTGAGACAGCGTTGTCGCTACATAATGTAGATACACTTACGCACTGTCTTGTGTCCACGCTGCAGAGTCCTATCTCTGGTGCTGCTGAGAGCAGAGAGGAAGTCTACAGTCTGCTGCTCCTGCTCCAGAGCTTGCTCCTGGTGCTGTGCTCCCGGTCGAGTGCTCTCATTGAATCCCACAAGACATGAAACTTCTTCACTTTATGAGGGCCAGTTAATATGATGAGCATGTGAGCAGGCTCTTTGTTCGCCCAAGTCTCATGACTCCAGTTCAAGGTAATCCTTTTGGGAGTCCCATGACCCCTTCTCCATGCCCACAGGGTATTTTCATCCTTCGCTTGAACAAGGCACAATAAATCTGCTTTGATAACTGGCCCCTAATCTCCCAATTTGTTGAAAACTCCTTTCTTTGTGTTCACTTCACAGTGTGGAAGATCTTAGCTCGCGCGAGCAGCAGGCTGGCTAACCTAAAAGCACTGCGGTCTGGTTCAGAGGCTCCCCAACTTTTCATTTGAAAAGTTTCACCCCCTCCAACTACTTTGATTTCAACCCAATTTGCATAATTGAGAGAATTGGATGCAGGCATTCTTTTGGAAGGCGCCTTGTTAAGACATGACTGGTCTCCAGTTGGGGGCAAGGTCAGTCAATGCTAATTGCAGTTAATCTCTATTTCCACCCACCCTGTTTTTGTGGAGGAAAGGAAAACTCAGACTCAGACCAGCTATTCAATATTCTCTCAGTCTTGCTTTTTAATTTTGCTCGTGTTAAGAGGATTTGCATTTTAAAACTTAAGTGATTTTGCATGATAAACAGCCATCCAGCAGGCTGAAAATGTTTGCCACTTTTTTTGTCTTTTTAAATCACATTTATTTTACGGATGTCCAACTATAACAGATGATCGGGGCATCAATGGGCTTCTGTTCGCATAGTGAAAGGTCAAATCTGACTTATTAAGTTTAAAATTAATCCTATTTATTGTACAGGTTGAACTTAATGTAGTAAAACTACTTGAAGTCATTAAAGGCTTTCAGGTGCATGCTTAAATAGCTAAAGGAAGGCATTAGGTTGAGCGAGAGGCTGAGATGGAGTTAACAAGCACAAAGTTGTAGACATCCATTTAAAACCTTCCTCAAGTGAAATGCTTTGTTAAGCGCTCCTTTTATGGTTGAAGTGAGCCGTTTGAGCCTGAGTATAACTCACAGTGAGAAAGACAAGAGAGGTTGGTGGTTGATGACTCAGAAAGACAGACAGACAGAGAGAGAGAGAAAGAGAGAGAGAGAGGCCTCTCCGAATCCCCCCTTTTGGTCCTGCTCTGGTGAAAAATGCACGTGGTGCCGCTGTTAATTATAGCCGAAGCAAACAAAGCGCATTTCCAGAAGGGTTTGGTGAGTATGACGCAGTTATTTCAGCGTACTTAAACTCATTAACCACAGCAATTAAAACCAAAGTCCAGTCTGCAAACCGTGCTACCTCGTTATGAGCTGCCTTTGAGCACTTAACAACACGAAAAACCTTGAAGAATTAGATACTGCGGGATCAGGTTGTGTCACACCAAGTAAATTAACGAGACTTAGAGCAAGCTCCAGAACAATACACAACATTCATTCCAACATCCAGAACGTTCCAAGAAGTGGTCAAAACAAAAGAAAATTGTGCGAGATTAGAAATGATAATTGCCGGACTGCTGAACAAAAAAGGAATAAATAAAGAAATCTCATGACAATATTTCACCAAACTGTGGCATGATACTTTAATGATTTCATATGCGTATTTTTACATCTGATATTTGTTAGCCAAGGTACGTGCAGCCCACATACTCGATATGCCATACATTAATGCCTTCTTGCACTGGAATCACATGGTCCTGGTCTCCTGACCCGCGGCTTAGTGAGCAAATTTGTTCCAGTGCAGCACCTACCACACGGACTATTCAACAACAGTGATAAGGAAAAGGGGGTGATGACGGCGGCATTTCTCTGTGTCAGACATCAGACCCTCTCTACCTTCATACATTCTGAACCCACACAGCTGTTTCTAAGATTCACTAAAAACTACACGTGTCAAACGGGATGTCGTTTGTTCTGAATATTGCAGTGACTGTGGACATCGCGCAACAAAAGCCTCATCAGCACAAGTGAGATGGATCAGAGAGGATTTGGGGGTCCTAATGGAATGTGTTGTCACCAGGGTTGAAGATAAAAGCAACTAATTGCTCGGCTTTGGTATTGAATGGCGATGTGGTTAGAGCTTGATGCAGTGTGACAGGAAGGAAACCCATGTAGACTCCTTTACTGTCTGAAAAAAAAAGAAGAAATCTAGACTCATGGTCAGTCCCCACGTGGACCGAATAAAAAGCCGCCTTTTACACATTTTCACTAGAGGGGAAAGATATTTGGACAAAGCGACACACTCAAGTTACGGGGCCTGGATAGGCAAATTTTGCATTAACTGTGAAGCTGGCTGTTTGCGCTCGGCCCTGTCTGTAAATGCACTCATTGTGCTCCTAGGTTTGAAAATCCAGTTAGCCATCACATGAGTCCAACATGTTGCTGATTATCCCTGAGAGTTGAGGGAGTCATGTGTGTCCCCCCCCACCTCCCCACCCCCAAGACAAATTCTGTCTGGAAAAGGAGACCAAATGAATAAAAGTAAGGAATCTTATTGAAGATAGCATCGTTAAAACTAGCAACAGTTTTGATTTTTTTTTTTTGCAGTGGAAAAAGAAGCATTTCTCCAGCAGCCACCCAAATATTTGAAAGGTTTTGGACAGTAGTTTGGCAGTAAATATTAGCCTTATATGCCACATTATATTAAGAAAAAACTGGCACTGCCTCTGAAACACTTAATTAATAGATATGGTCCTGAGTATTTTGATGATTCTACAATACAAATGCAAAGTGTGTGAACTAATGGCCCATCAGCAGCTAATATAATACCTTGTTTTGACATGGTATTGTAATTCCATAGCATAATCAAATCCTCACATTCTTCTTTTACCATATCTTTTAGAATGATTGAGGATATCATTGCTAATCTTTCCAAATTCTATTTGATTAGTTGAGGTGCGGCAACCGGATAACTTTGTATTTGAGTAATGAGAAAAGCGTTTAATTTGACTTCGTTGCGGAATGCTGCCACATGTGAAAATCTGACTTCGCAAACTTTCACATGTTGAGGTCCAGCCAGAGGCAGTCATGCTTACTCCTGACATGAGTCGTAAAGCTTTTCGAGGTGTCTTGGCCCTCTCCTGACCCGAGCATGATGCATGAATTGCACGGTCATATGATCTCGCAGAGACAGAGTGAAAATCGTAGGATTTGTTGATCAAATTTGCACTGATCTTGTTGCCTTTTTTTATTTTGAAAGATGTGTGTTGATTTTGTCAGGCAAACACCCATCATGCTACAGATGCTCTCAGGCCATTCCTCTCCTCACTATTAAGCAGTAGGCTACGAATTCTCATCAAAAGAGGTAAAAGGTCAGAAGCGGCATCTTATTTGCTGTTAACCATCTCTATCTGAGGGTAGAACGCCACAGATGGACACAAATTCTTCTCTAAGTAACAAGGTAATGTCATGTGAGCACATTTAAGTCAATGTGCTCTCTGTTGGAGAACCGTGGTGAAAGCTCTCAGCAAAGCAACGTTTCTAATCAAGTGCCATCCAGCCCGACAGTATTCAAAGAGACGGAGCTCTGATTTACTACACCATGGATGAAAAATAAATCCTTCTTCATACCATGACTCACTGTAAATAATTAAGTATACGCCTATCATTTGTGCATAAAGCAGATAAATCTATGATTAAAGACTATCAAAACAACATGACAAAAATGCACGTTCAGAAAAAAGAAGTTATCTTTCAACAGTGGGCTCTTCGCAGCCAGTTAGTTTATATTTAGCAATATATCTGATCTCATTAAAAGTGCAGCGGTATTCAGCTGGGAGCTATGACATTACCGATTGCTTTGCAGAGTAAAACCTCACATGAAAAGGCTGTAGATTACACAAAGAATGTTAATCTTGCCAAATAAAGCTCGCTCTAAATTACAGAAACTCATCACTACAAATTATTTTAACAAGAGGCGCCCTGATTTAGCCACATAACAAATGATCTTCCTCAGTATTTGAAAAATGTAAATTAACTGATCATGGATATGGGCTGTATGTGATCTACAGAGGCGGAAGTAAAAATGCTTCATGTGTTTTAGTTTATTTTTCATCTTTATCGCTTTCCTTCTTTAGGTTATTTTATTTTGTGGTAAACCGTTTAAATAAGACAGCATTTCCGTTCTTTCTCAACACTGCCCTGTGCTCACATGAATCCACAAAACCAGCATGAGTTGGTTTGTAGTGTGCGTGCTCTAATCCCAGCATGCATTACTCATTGGATTGGGAGCAGAAGCATGTATACATATAAAATGACATCTTTCTTGCTTTCAAGGACATTGCAACAGGAGAGTGTTAATCACATGAAAGCAGACTTTAGAAAAGATATGAAAGTCCTTAATCTGTCATGGCTGTGGTCGTCCGTGCTGGGCCATTACGGAGGATTAAACTGCAGCACTGGCTCTTGAAGCTGACTCAGATTCAGACACCACTTAGCGGCAAGTTTGCGGGGCTCGGAGTGCAGACCATGTGCTGCACCAGTATAAGAGCAGCGGCGCTGAATAGTGCATGCCATTATGCCACACGAAGAGGCTCTGAAGCAATTGGTTGGGAGCTAATGTGGATTTCAGCTCATAGTAATGGTTGCATGTGACATCCTGGGCAACACACGTCAGCCTCAGAGCGCTCACATGCTTTCTGGCTGTCGTTAGATAAAGTGCATAAATTGTGATATTTTCAGACAAATGCACTTCTCCTTTCTTTATAGATAACATTTTTTTAGACCACACCAAACACTTCCTTTCAAATGAATCCCACAAGTAATATATTGTGAATTTCAAGAGGAAACATCAATATATCAATGAGCTTTTTTACTGGACAAATAAAGACACATATTGACACTCATTCAGATTATTCAGTAAGAGCTCCGCGGTGCAGAATCACCTGTTGAATGTGATGGAGCAGGCGTCATCTTACCTTCTGGGAGCCAGATGCGGAGCGTTTGAGAGAAGACCGTTTAAAGGTGCTCCCCGGGCCCTTGTTGTCCATGTTGAAGATTCAGAATTGAAGTCAAACTGACTCAGTTGGGGATCCTTCAAAACTGCCGACAGGTCAGGGTTCAGCAGCAACATTAAACACAGAGAGAACTCCCTAGACACCCGCTGCAGAACCAAGGCATGGCAGCAAATGTCTGGATTCACCCTCAAATGAAAGCGATCAAAGTATCACATCATTAAAGGTTTCAGTGCCTCTCTCTCCTCTCTTGCAGCTTACTCCCGACTGACAAGACAGAGATCCCAGCCAGGGATATAAATCACTCGATGACACACTTGACACATAGACCCTTTTCCTCTGCCGGGCATCCCATAATCAGGCTTAATGCAGCCAGCTCTTACGAAGCCTCGGAGTCTAATGGATAGAGATTTAATAAATGGTTATTGAAGGTAAATCTACTTTGGCACACCACAACCCCAAAAAAGGCTTAGAGAGAGCATGCAAGCTGTGAGGCTAAAGTTAGCCGGCGGAAAGCCAAAGGTTGTCGCACCAGATGAGGCTCAGTGTGTCTGACAGGAAAGACAGGAGTATCCCATCAGGGTGCAAACAGAAAGGTATGCACAGATGCAGAGAGGGATGCAGAGATAAAAGCCAGAGGGAGCACAGACTGAACACTGTACAGCTGGATCTGGCTCTCTGTTATGGTAAAACTCATTCAAGAACTTTTACTATCAGTGCAAAATGGCCCGATGTCCTGTGGTGATTATAGTTTGGTTACCATTAGGCTGAAGAAGACTATAATGCATAGTGGATTTAATCTCTCATTCCCATGTCATGGCAACACTTTAAATGTGGTTTTGTTCCACACAATGTAGTCTCACAACACAGACTTAGAACAGCTTGCATTGTGAGTTTGACCGCTTATATAATAAGAACAAAATAATGGAAACTAAAACTATTAAGGTTTAATGCCACAAAGCATTTGGCCTACCCTGATGAATTTGACCAAATGTCTTGCTATTCATTAACAGAGCTTGGGTTATGACCAAAAAACATCAACTGTAATTAATTGCTTCACGTTAATGGTGAATTTACCACTTACAGGCCAGCTGAAACTTGTTATGCAATGTCATTATGACTTGTTATTTCTGCAAAATGTTGGGCTAAATAGAAAATGTGATATAAAAGTGCCTCAACTTCAAATTTACAATAAATAAACAATAAACTGCCCGCTACCTTATATTGAATGCATGACGGGAAAATAGTTTACTTTCATGTTTATGCACATTTGGCCTTTTCTTAGAATCAAGCATGAAAGTCGCAGAGCTACAGATAGAAAAGTTTTTGTCCAGTTGACACAGATAAATTTGACATCCAGCAACTCCCCCTACTGGAACCTGAGTGGAATTGTTACAAAGAGGAAAATAAAATGATAGAATCTAAATTATAGTTTGTCTATTAATAGATGTAGAGCCAAGGGATATATCCAAGTTTATCACAGAAACATAATGTGTAGTGAGACATCAGCAAGAGGAGGCATCATAGTCGACAGCTGCTTTCTCAATGGATATTTTCTTTCCAATAAAATATGCTGATAAGACAAAATCCCTCAACTTAACCTAAATTTATACCTGCACATTTGCCTCATGTTACATTTCCCTGTGACGCACAGTGACAATTTCACATCTTAACAACCTCCACATCTTCTTGTGTTGAGAATAAAGTTTGGTTGCACAGCATGCAGTTTTAACGAGCGACCCACCAGAGGGACAAAGTGGTTCATGAGGATAAACTCTGCACTGAATAGAAGCTTGTGATAAATGAATCTGCAACAGGACCATGTGTCAGCACAGCAAAGAGACAACTGTCCTGCTAATCTACACTATGAAATCACCAAGTATCCACTCTGCTGCCGTTGCAGTTGCAGCCTTACCTCGTTTCAGAGAAAAAAGTCGAATGATTCTCTTTGTTTTCTATTGCAAATTTGACAGATAATCTTGAAATAAATGAATAAAAAAATGAATAAAAAGTCCAATGTTTGCATGTTTTTTTCTTCTACTCCAATCCAGCCATGTGTCTCAGTGTTGTCTGCCTCTAAGAATGGATAATGCGTAATTTCTCCTTGTAAGCAGACACAAATGAGCTTTATCATCTGTTAGTGGCTTTGCATGTATCAGTGGAGGAGATTACCCTCCTCCACAAGGAGGTAGGAGCGCTGAATGGGAGCAGGAGCGAGGAGGAATATCGATGTGAAAGTGTGATGAGACCGACAAACATGACTGGGAAATGTCTGATTGTGTGTTCAAAGATCAAAAACAGATATACTACTGATGAAAAACAAAGTTACAGGTAAACTGGGCAAAACATTTTAATTGAGACGTACATTAATCAAAAGACAGTTGTCACATTTTTCGATCCAGACTTTGTTTCTGAGATTATAGACATATACAGACACACATAACCTGCTTTTCTTTTCTATGCTTTTCTATTTCAGTGTGGAACAAAGTTTCTTGCTTTCTGAATGACTCTTGTTGCTACAGTGAAATTAAAGAAAGTAAATCAAAAATATATAATTTGTAGATTTAGCCACTGATGAATTGCATATATAAATGAATCCATGCAATATACTGGTGTGATGTGAAGACTTATGTGCAACATTGTAGTTGAACTGGTTGTATCAACTTTATTGAATGTTGTTTGCATGTGACTTTAGTTGAATGATTGTAAAGAATCTGGGTGCTGAGTGCATCTCAAGTGGGATGCTGTGTTATGCAGTGAAATCAAGTAACTCACATCATATCATCATTTAAGGACTACACTTGCTTTTTCACTACATTATGTTTTTTAATTTTTTTTGTTGTTGACATATTTGTTGCAGAGTTTCTGTTACAGAGCGGGAGATGCTGAACCCCAGAAAATTATGAATTTTATGTGTTACATTACACTTACAATGGACATTATCTCTTTTTCCAGGATATTTTAATCCTTTTCTCATCAACATTTGGTCAGGATCTCCATTCAAATAATCACTGTGAGTTTTAAATCATTAGTTCATACGTGACAGCTGTATGTCATTTAAACACATACACAATGTCTGCTAGGGATTAATCCAACTGCAGCAGTACACAATGTACTACAAAGCTCTGACCACTTGAAAGAAGACTTCGCTGGTGTGGGTGCCCTCAGAACAGAGTGCCCGCACTTTGCCACAAGAGGGCGCTCTGAGCTCTTGTATGGGCTTTACCCCAACGGTGGGGTCACAGGGCGGTTATAAGAAACGCTTTGTGCTTTAATGCTGTTATGTTGTCTCAGGGGTCATCTGTATGTCAGATTCACCCCAGAGCCATGAGTCTAAATCCACATATTCAACAGAAAACAGCTTCCCTCCATCTTTGTTTGAGACCCTTGCTTTACATCAGGCTTGGTTTACCTTGAGTTGTTTTACCTGATCATTTGAAAGTGCCTCGTGTGACTTATGTCATCACTTAAGCCAGATGGGGTAAAGCCAGCAGCTGGAAAGCAGGTTAGGTCGGTGAAACGATTTCCACATGTGATATTCTGGAAGCAGACACCGTTCAAGGAAGAGGATATGTCTCTCTTAGAGTGCTTCAGCTGGCCCGTGGAAGCACTTCTTTGTTCCCGTGCAGCGCTTACAGGCACCACCCCTGGCAAGGAAACCCAAACATTTAAATGCGCAGAAAAACAAGCAGGAAAAAAACACACCAAATAAAGGCCTTTATGTCTGATTTTTGTTTTGTGCATTTTTTTTATCAAGATGATCTGCAGTGACTTACAGAAACACAACAACGAAGGTTGTGTTTTTTTTGACTCAACCTGTGTTTCTCCCGGTTGCTAAGGAAACAGACTACACCCTCACCTGAGACCTCTGCGCTTCAGGTGTGTTCTGTCCCTCAGTACAGCGGAGGAAGGCAAACACACTCATCTGATAACAATATGCACACAGTTGAGCACAGAGAGAAACAAAAACCACACACACACTACATTACATGTGTAGAGGGAGATAACGTAACACAAAGATGATGCACAAGTGCCAGTGCTGACATTTCGTCTCTCACGACAGACTGAAAACACTGCCTTAACTTGAGGGCAGGAAATGGTCTTTAGTGGTTTGTTGTGAGTGGGTCGTGTTAGGGCATGTTCACCCAGCATGTCCATGAAAGCACCTTCAGCTCCCGACATAATAACCACTTATTAGGCGTGACACAGTAAAAACTTGATTTGTGTGTCTTCAACCCAACTAAAGGATATATTAAAGAGGTGTGGAGCATGTCATGGATGCCAATTTAAAATTATGAGCAACTCATATTCTTTAGTCGCCATTTAGCTGTGGTTCCTGAGAAAAGAAAGGAAAAGACTGAATATTTGTTTTTGGAGACATACAACTAGAAATTGTGCCGTTTTACACTTTGCTAAAAGTACTTTATTTTTATCGAAGTAGGATTTTATATGCAAGACTAGAGTATTTTTAGATCATAGGGGTACTTGTATGACTAAGTGAAGGACTGATATACATCTTGCATCACCACTAATGTGTTTTTCTTTCACAATGTACATATTACATACCTGCTCGCTGACTCATTCTGCAAGATATACTATCTCAGCTCTGTCCTTACAATACATACCATAGCTGCATTTATTCCAATTTTATGATTTTATGTATACCACAACTACTTCCCTTCTGACTATCAATACACTGTTGGTTTAACTGTTCTAAGTATGTGTATGTGTACATAAATGGTCCTTGCTATCTAACCTTGGTTCTGGTGGTGTAAAAGTAAAAGCTGATAGTGATTCTTATGATGCCCAGGAGTCAGAAATTCAAGCTGAGAGTAAAAATGACACCATTTTTTAAAAAAGTTCTTCAAATTTTTCGTAACGGGCTGTGAATGTAAGAAATAAATGCGTCTATGATGTGTTTTTTTTCTCTTCTTTCTCTCTCAAAGATAAAGAAGGAAGCCCCATGTGGGTCACATCTCAGAGCAGTGGGGTGGAGTCTCAGTGGAGTCTACCAGAGAGGATGTTTACAATGTCTGGGGCTCAAGAAGGGGCAGAATGTGTTGAAGGGTAAAATTGCATAGGCATAGAGGTGTTGGGCCACAGGTCGTCCTGGAGGGTAGGACTTATGAGGATAATAGTGATGCTAGGATTTGTTTCTGTGTTTATAGGAGTGGTCCCTCTGTACTCTGCTGTCAGCACAAAATGGATTTTAGAGAAGTAGACGGGAAGAAGGCGTGGCAGACTGAAGGTCTGCTTGTGGCTAACGACTTTGCTGGTGAACACCAGGGCAGGCTCGTGCACACGCAGCTGTCTGCTCCTGTTTGTCGGACTGGCTCATTGCACACCACTAGAGCAAAACTGTTCCTGGAAAACTGTCCCAAGGGAGAAATGCATTCCATTAAACTCCTGCTTGGTGCAGCTATAAGACCAGCCTGTGTACATATCTCTACTTTGCCCCTCAAGATAACTTAAGTCATTTCCAAGGCTGACCTGGGGCCCCCATGGAAGTTACAGGGGAACCAATATGCAGCAGTGGGGCTGTAAAACAGCAGCTCTCTTGACCTACAGGAAGTTACTCCAACTG
>JAOXYL010000090.1:11681987-11700757 GCA_028564955.1 Terapon puta
CGCACGCACACATCGGGTCTGACAAACCCGGAAAACAAAACACATCTCCCTGGATCACACCAGAAAGGCGCCTTGTGTGAACCTGACCCACATTTGAGTCATGCAGAAATGTGAGGGAAAAGACACACACACACACACACACACACACACACACACACAACTCGAGAAGAATGCAAACTGTAAGATCCCTCCTTTACACTGAGCCCCCACTTTTGCTGTATATTTCACCCCTCATTTATGTTAACATTACAAATCTTTGACCCATCTTCACAAAGGTGAACTCCCACCACGTTTCCTTTTTTTTTTTTTTTTAAATCCCCTCTTTTCGCCTGCCTTTGTTGATAGAGTACACTCCCCTGTCTGGCTTTGTGACTGGTTTGTGTCCTCATGTCTCCAGATTTATTGCCCCTTTTTTAGAGGAGTTTCATATGGATGCCATATGTGATTAAGCGCAGCCATGAAACTCTTTAAGTACACACTATAAGAGACCAGAGGCCTATCATGTGGTGATTTTTCGTTGGAGATGGAGGATAATCCTTTATGGGTCAATTCAGCCAGTCTTGTTGAAAATTACACATGCACCGCCTTTTATTCATCAGCTGGAGCCCGCTGCAGCGGTGCATGATCAGTGTTTGTCAAAGAGAGCAGGCCAGCAGAATGAAACACAGCTTTGACTTATATATATATGCAGATAAAAGAGTGGTCAGTAATCCTCCAGTTAAATGGCTTTCTAAAGAGAACAACGTGTCTTCTGCACTGTGCGTTTCAGTGTAGTTTCATTACAGCCCATCAGCCCTGCCCATGTCTCCTTGCCTATTGAGCCTTTCCTTTCTTTTGGTTATTCACCCCCGTCTCTGCCGTTGCGATTGGTTTGTGTCCTCTAATTTCTGATAATGAAGATGGCTCGCTGCGCACTTGATTGGATGGCCGCAGAACGTGAGTCATCTCAGTTCATCTCAGTCCTCGTCTCAGCCAAACATGCAGCAGCGGCGCTCTCAGCCAGCCAGTCCCCCGCCCCCCCCTCACCCACCTCAGTCCTCCCCAGAACTCCGTGTGCTCCCCTCCAGCCACAACCATGTGTTTTCAGTGCAGTTTTATTGCTCTGATTAGCTCTGCCCCTGTCTCTTTGCCTATTAAGCTTTTCCTTTCGCCCTGCCTCTCTGTTTGGATATGCTCCGGCATCTTTGCCTCACGATTGGTCTGCGCGTCCCATAAATTCTGATAATAATGGCTCCCTCTGCTTTTTTGATTGGACGGTCCCAGAATGTGGGTCATCTGAGTTCAGCCGGGGTGCCTCAGCCAGCCATGCAGTGCTTTCACAGAGCCAGACTCTCGCAGTGTGCTTCCCTTCAGCCCTGACTAGCAGAGTCAGGAGTGAATGGATTCCAGCCCGGTCCGTCCCAGCCAAACACCGCTATCTAATTGAGGGGGGAAACACTGTTATAGACGCTGAACAAAGAGCCAGGGACAAGGCGTCCTCACTTGACTTCTGCAACGCCCAAAGCCTCATCATCCCAGCTTTTTGCAATCCGTGTGTGCACGTCTGTGATTTGCCAGAGCGCAAGGAGCTGAAATCTGAGCTACAGTGTGTTTCTTATGTGAAGTCTACAGTGCATGAAAAAATCAATCACATTACTCTGTCTTGTGAGAGGCATCATGCTTTTTATTTGAGGCCATGCAAGAACTATGCTTGAGTCTATGCTATGGCGGCATTAGCTACAACTCATCGCTATATAGATTACAGGAATGGAAACGGTTTGTGTTTGTTTTAGATGGGGATGTTTTGTTGAAAGAACACTGCTAAGGTTCAGTTCCCTGAAATCACAAATGACCTTTGCCATGACGGCAGTTTCAGCTGTGTTTGTCCAGAGTGAGATGAACTCATTGAACTCTTTGGATGAGACCTCTGCTGCCACTCCAACACAATGGAGGTGACGAAAAGGTCATTTGCAGTGCTCAAAGCAGTAAAAAATCATTTACATTTGAAAAGGAAAACTCAGCAATAGTGTGTTTTTTTTTCAGGACACAATGTTCTCCAGATCTCACAGACTTTACTGTGGGTAGTTTTCTTAGGGAAGTATTTAGAAAAAGGGTCTCGATCGAGGCCTTTCCTGAGTAACTGTGAACCCTGTCTGTTCAAGTCTATAAAAAGTTCCTGGTTAAGGATGCTCTTAGTGGGGACTAAGTGGTTTCATTTTTAGCTTTCTTCTTAACGGTCCTCGTCCAACACAGAGCAACACCAGGATGTAGCAGACAGGGGAGTGCATGGTGAATTTAAATAGCTCATTATGCTGCATTGAGTTTGATAGTGAGGAATCCACCGCAGTTAAGGGGGCTAAGGTTACCAGACGGCTTTTGTCTGATCTCCTGGTGAGAGGTGGGGCTTTTCTCCCAACACATATATTTATCCTGCAGTATGGAAAATGTAGCCATGCAGTTCAGATGCACAGATAAACTGAAGCCTGTATGCATCACACTGCTTCTGGAGCTGTCTGAGGACCTTTCCCAGCACCAGTTGCTTCCTTTTCGCTCATTCTTTCTCGACTCTTTGTCTTGAGAAGCATAACCACCTCTAACGACGGAGACCCCCGTTTCCCAAGAGGTGTCTTGTGGTCGTAGAGTACATGGTGTTCTCTGTGAAGCCTCATTACGCTGCTCTGATCATGTCATGCAGACTGCCATCTCCAAAGGAGACATGGGCCCTGACAAGCTCATTACAAGTCATGTCTTCTCCAGAAAGAACAGCCAGGCCCTTCTGTGCCCCTTTCACCACCACCCCCACAGCTGGGCCTCACAAAAGGCCATCTTGTCAATGTGCGAGACCTATTTGAAAACTATTCGAATCACCAGCAGGATCAGGGTCAATATTTCTAAAAGACAAAGAGTGTAATGACATATTTTACAGTTGGTTTGACGTTTTGTCTGGAACTCTTTTGTGTTCTGCTGGGGGTACCTCTAATACTGTGTGATGGCTGTGAATCCCTGTACTTTCTGTCCTAAAAAATAAGTGGCACCACCTGGCAGCACAGCTCCCCATCCATATAGACTCAGTTATTCATGCATGCTTTCTATTTTCAGCCAAATAACTGTGGTTAATGACACTTTTATAAACGTGAAATTATCCCAAATTCCACATGGAAAAAAGGAGCAGGAGTCTCTGATTATATATACTGCATCCCTGCCAGTGGTTTTATATTTGGCTGCACTGCTACACAGAGTGCACAGTGTTCCTGTGTAGCTGGTGGCAGTGATGAGGTAGCAGGGTGGAGATGGGGTTTTCCTGCTCTTGCTTGAGCCTGACCTTGGCACAGCTATGGGTAAAAACTCTACTGGGGCACAAGAGGTCAGTCTGTCTACCTGCCACATGGCAGGATTTCCACCATCCCACCCAGTTGAACCATATTTCTCATCACATGTAATAAGATGGCAACTCTTCAGTCAGAGGATGCTCAAAAGTTTCCAGCTGTCCCCATTCTGGTGTCATTACACAGGTTGTGTTTGTAGCAACGCTAGTGAACTGTTGGCTCACCACTTTGGTCCAGACTGAAAAATCTCTGCAACTCTATGAGCGATTGCATGAACGTTTGTGCAGATGTTTATTGTTTGCAGAGGACGAGTCTCACAGACTTTGGTTGTCCTCTAACCTTTGTTCATCCATGCATCCCTGACTTGTCATTTTTCACATTTCCAGCGAAATACCTCTGCATAATAGATGCATCATCTCAAGAATTTGTTGCAGAAACTTGAGATACAGCCCCTTCTTGATGAGTAACTTTATGGACACTTTGTAATTTTCATCTAATGACATCATTTCATTAGCTTGCAAAACTAATGACACTGCCATCAGCCAATATTAGGACACTAATACACTAAACTGAGGCGACAAACAGGGTAATAATCATTATTTGCTATATCCACTTAAGCATTGTCATTGTGAGCATGCTGGCCTGCTGACACGAGCATTTGGCTCACAGAGCCTAACGTACAGCCTCACAGAGCAACTACCATGGCCGTGACTAAACGTACTGATGCACAAATTCTAGTGTTTTCTTCTGAGATAACATGCTCTCCTAAGAGCAGGTTTCATGAATGAAGACACTACAGTACGTGTCCAGTGGAAACAAGGTATTAGCTAAATCTACTTGATCCTCAGGATGTAAATAAACCCGGTAGAGCCTCCATCTTGTCTGCTCTAATCCTCCGGTGCAGTGCCGCTGCTCTGTGAAAGGCATCTCTGAAGCATGCTCTGCTGCACATTCCGGCCATATGCTATCCTATATGTGGTAATGTAAGGTTCACAGTAGGAGAGATCCTCATCAATGTTGGAGGCTAAACCTGATTTAACTGCTATTAAGCAGCTAAGCATGCGTGGTGGACACTCGTAATACTGAGAGGCCCCTGTCAGGCACTTCCCTGTTTGCATTGCTCTCAGTGACCCACGGGGCTCACGTATTCTTTAGTTAGCACTGTAGTAGTTCTATAAAAGCGGCTCTGTCTGCCCCCTCCCCTCCTCACCAGCCTCATCCAGCCTACAAAGTGGAGTAGGTGCTGAAGCGTGTTGTGTTGCAAGGCCGAGGCTGGGCTTTGGCTTGTGGCGTGGTGTTGATTACCAGCGGCAGGAAGAGAGGGATACAGACCTGTGGAGCATATTTTCACCGTCGCTGTTAAAAAAAAAAAAAAAAAAAAGAACTCCACCCGCATCTTGCATGCAAGGGAGGGATCTGCAGTACAAAGCCGGAGAATATACAGTGCGGCAGGGTGGGGGTGGGGTTAGATGCCGCCATATTCACTGTCAATGCCCTCCATTGATGTAGGTCATTTATTCAGCTGCATCTGCAGCTAATCTGATTAACGTTTGAAGGGCTGTGACCTCTGCAGCAGAGAACACCCCTGTCAGCCCGCCACTCACAGGGGCCCGGCCGAGAGCGGGAGTCTTGACTGTGTTCACTGTGTTGTGCTCCGCTCAGTTTGAACAGAAGAGGAATGGATTAAAATTGCTGTGGAGCTAATGGCAGAGGGAGTGTTTTGTCTCTGGCTGAGCTGTTTACGTTCCCTACGGTATGTAAGGTGTGTCCCCTTTTCTCTGCATGATAAATCAGACTGTGGCAGACCACGATACACCGGGGTGTGGCCCTCGGCACAAGATGAGAAGCATTTTGTGGAGTCTTGGGGAGGAGGGCATAATCATTTTCTCTGTGAGACATGAAAATATTTCCTTCCTACTCCCCATCAAAGTATCAGGTACAAAATATGGACTGCTGGCACTATCTCCAGCCTGTATCCCCTTATTACAGCTAGGTGAGGCCTCTCAGGATCTAGCAGGGCTACGGTTCTTTGTCAGGTGGTGGGTGGTGAAGATGTCCACATTGTAAGAGCTGCAGTGTCAGACACCACGAGTGGAACGAGCTGGCACTGTACTGCGTGAGTGAGACTCGCGGGTGATGGGGTATCCCTGGTACCACCTGCTTCTGCAGACCAACTGTAAACACCCATTAATGCCTGCAGCTGTTTGCATGTCCTTAGTTAACCAGATTTTAAAAAGATAAGGAGACGGCCTGTAACACATCAAGGCCTGCAGGTTGTTTTAGCGTGCACTCAAGGGTAAAAGAGAGTGCCCACTCTAACTAATTGAGGCAAATGTGATGAGCTGGTCAATGCAGGCGAGCTCTCCTGGCCTTTCCCTTAAAGAGTTAAGGGGCTGAAGTAATGTATGGCTAAGTGTGTGCAGGAGTCAGACGGTCACACTCGACCCTGCTGCATGTCTCCGGGTGAATGTCAATAGCCCTGTGCGGCGCGGACTGAGGGGAGTGAGTTACGGTTAGTATGTGTAGCCTGTCTGATTGAAATGCATTAGAGGAGTGTCTCTCCTGCTGGGAGCAGAGCTGCTGCTATTGTTCACAACCTGACAGCTATAGGCCCACAAGGAGAGGTAGACTTTTCATCAACAAGGAAGGTCTCAGTGAAGACAAAAGATGATAATAGATCAAATGTTTTTGGAGCTTTCTCCCAACAAGCTCGAGCTGGTCCACTTCACGAGCACCTGATCAACCCTTTTTATTGCTCCTGCAGAGACGACTTCTTCGTGTTTGCAACGAGCTCTCAATGAATCTTGGGAGAAAGCATATTTTGACTGAGCGATTTTCTTGGTAATTTGACTCCCCTCCGTCTGAGCTGATTTTTCACAGACAAATAGCCACGTAAACAGTTGTTCTGATCTCAGATGTGTTTCAAATCAAGCGCTGCCTCTTTTTTCCTCTGCAGACCACAAAACTTTTAAAGCCTTTGTTGTTATTTTTTGCACAAGCAAAGCCTGCTCGCACTCCTGTGTGTACAACAGACTGCCAAATCCTTAATGTATACTGCATTCTGCACACACATGCTAGTGTTTATATCATCTTGGTATGTGATGGTGCGTGTAGAGGGAGAGGCCGGGGTATGGTTGGTTTAACCCTGTCTGCTCCAGTGGTTTATGCTGATGAGGGACACAGCAGTCATTTTTGCATTACCCAAAATCCCATGAATGGTTGTCTGCTGGCAGAGTAGCTGGCTCCTGGTTGCTTGCAGGTCATAGTCTGTTGTAAACATGCAGCCAAATTACAGGACTGTGCAGAGTGCTGCCACTGGAGTTAGCGGTGCCTCTCTCATTTCGTGTTGCCAAGATGACTGTGCCATAAGCCACTGCTGAAGTGAGGTAGCTCCAACCCTAATGATCTGTGATCTACCGTCTGACTCTTTACTTTCCCTTTTGGAGCTGTTTGCTCGTCAGAGTTCTGCTGTTGCTCTTAGCTCTGTCAAAGATATTTCCTGTTCTGGTTCTCACAGCGCAGGCAGAGCAAAGTTAACTTCAAGGTGATCTCTGATGTATCCACAGGAACTGTATCTCCACCCCCCCCACCTCCCTCCTCGCCCTGCAGAGCTATTTACTCTTGTTCTCTTATGGCAGCCTCAAATGCAGGTTTCAGCTGTACAGTCTGAGTTTGGCCCATGCCTGAGGACACACCAGGAATGTTATCTGCTCTTGTTTGAAATGCTGGTAGCTTTTGTTGGAGCAGGTGACCAGGTTTGGAGCCGGCGCTGCTGCTCACGTCGAAAAGAGATTTGATCTCGCCTTCGCAGGCAGCATCTCTTACACCAGGGAGGCAAACGGGCTGCGTTTCTCTTAACCATTTCTGCAGAAACTTCTTAGAAATGAATGAGAGAAGGATGGAGTGAGATGAGCAGAGATTAGCTGTTTATTTACTGACCCAGTGGCCTCAGAGAGAACAGTTATATAACAAGAGTACCTGTGACATAATCGCATCGCCTTCGAGGGGGGACACTACTGCTTAGTAGAGGTACAGTTGGCGTGCATGATGTAACTCACTTTACGGGTAACTGGGTCACTGTGTTCGTTAGGGAAAAGCTTCCCTCATTACACCCCCCCCCCCTCCCACCCCTCCGCTTGCCCTCTGCAGCTGACACGCTCTGAGAAAGGCAAACTACACCCTGGATGTGAACGTTGCCAGAGATGGGATAACCAATCGGTAGGGGCTGGCGTCACAGTGCCCTGCTGTGACAACACTGGAACTAGTTGGGAACAAGAGCAGTGTAAGGGGAGTAGCGCTTAGTGTTCATCTTTCAGCAGAGATGCTGAGTAATAGCTGCAGTCTATTGAAATATCTCAGAGGGTGCCAGCCTCCCGCCACACATGTTTATGGGTCATCATTTCCACTAAGGATCAAAGCATTTCTTCCCTAAACCTCCCCATTTTTACCAGAAATTGTTCTTTACTGACCCGCTGGAAATTCCAGCCTTCATGTTTTGAAACAAGCACAACAATTAACTGGATCATTACTTGTTTTTTTTTTTTCTTCATGTAAGTGAATCTTCCAAGGTTTATAGTAATGCAGCAGGATTTTTGTTGCATATTCATATTATTGACCTAAATACTAAAAAAAAATCAGTTTAGTGTGAGGTGAAGATGGGCAGCGTATCTGTTTGCTGTGCATTTTCAGAAGTCATGGAGCTCTAAATAATTTGATGCGTCTCGGTGAGTTGCTGCTGGATACCTGATGCTTCCACTATGACTGCATTACTGTATCAGGGCAGTCAGACTGGATATCTCAGCCTAGCTCTCTGGTGTCTGCTTAAATATTAATGTTCTTGGATCCGTTTCGCAGTCCGTAGAGCTTAGCTCTACTTTTTAGCCAGTAACTCATTTTGCAGTGCCAGGTGGCAGCACAGGCTGCTTCTCTTGCTAATAAGGCATGAAATCAGACTATTATGAGTCTCTTTAATGGGATTAGTTCCTTAAAAGTTCAACTGCCTCCTTCTTCCTTTTATCCAGGTTGTAATCCAGGTTGTGTAAACAAAGTCAAACAACCCCAGCCATTTTTGTACAGTGTGTCTCTAACTTCATGCAGGACAGATGGATTATTTGTGTGTGAGTTAACTCTAGCTGCAGAGTGAGGTCAGTGCAGGTATTGTGGCGAAAAAAGAGGCACAGCTGTGTGCAATGTGTGTATGCAAATGTCTATATGTCAGTTACAGAGTTTACATACACTGAGCCCTGTATGAACCTGTAGGAGCTGTAGTGGGCAGGGCCGTCTGAGTTTGTCTGGAGCTGGGGTGAGGCGTCAGAAGCAGGAACACAGACCGGGCTGTCTAGACTTGCTCTGTCTGCCTGCATGTTTTGTAACCATGCAGTATGGGGGGGGTAGGGTGGGGGGGGGAGGAGAGACCAAGACTAGTAGTGCACTGAGTTCTTGTTTTTGAGACTCACTGGCATCAGGTAGCATATGACTGTTTGATACTGAACAGTGCTGTTTCCATTGTGGCCCAGAGGGAAACCACATAACAAAGAAAGCTCTTGGCAGCCCTGTTCTTATGTGCTCATTTGTCATGCCACCTATAAACATTCAGGCAACCCGCCGTCTATTCCTTTTCATACCTCAAATCCCTTGCATGTAGGCTTGCCTGTGATGATTTATTATTCTTATTCTCAGGAAAGAACCACAACATTAAGAGAATATGTCCTGCCCTTCGCTATAGAGCTGCAATGTCACGTTGGTAAAATTAGATGCTGGATATAGCTATTGTCAGGCAGAAACTCACTGAAATGGAACTAAATGGAGTGCAGTATTAGACATATTGGCCAGTGGACGTACAACGCTGCATTTAGGCTCCATGCACACTGTTTCCACATCAGACTGGAAGGAAACCACAAGATATCTAGTACCATCTGGCTTTGAGTAGATTTGTGTCAAAGCCCACTTTTATTGCCCAATGGAAGGGGGGAAGGGTGTAATTTCCCATATGCCAAGTCACAGATAGTTGCGTGTTGGAAAATGGGCTGGGTAACCATTGTGAGTGTGATTAGCATCTGGAGCTTAGATAATTAAATGATGGCTCCACCAGCACAGTGCCAATTTTTAGGTGATTTACCCCACCTCCCAAGGCAGCCATTTCTATGTTGTGCTTTTTTTTAGGAAATATTTTGACGATGTCTTTACTGACCTCTCAGACTAAGCCATAACCTGTGCACAGAGACAAACAGAGTCTTGCTCATAGGGCCTGGTTTTCTGTGAAAAATGTGTTAGCGGTGCATGGCAGCATTCATGACTTGTTAACCTGTAAACATCCCAGAATGAGTCATTGCTCTTAATGTGGTGAGCCGTTCAGGGTGAGAATCACTTTTCTCCTCAAAGTGCAGGAATATGTATCACATCACTTGAATTTGTTTTTCATTACACTCGCTGGCACTGTCAGTGCTTAAGCCTTGCTGTATATAAGTGATTATGAACATTTCTTCAGCCTAAAGCACTTAAGGGTGGGTTTTGCATGTTTTAGCCCATTTACTACAAATCACACATGCTTCACATTCCTGCCCGTTGTACTCCCAATAACAGCTTGAAAATGTTTTTTGTAGATTTTTTTATGGTATTTCAATTTTGTTGTTGCAACCAGTCAGCAGTCATGGGCTCTGATTCATTTCAGTTAAATAGCTAAAACCTTTTCTTTGTAATTCTAAATGTATAATGTTACTGTTGCATGAACATCTTGGCTGGATTTGAAAAGTCTGGCCTACAATGCCACAAAATAATCACGTAACTATCAATAATAACATTGGGCTTGATGTTTCCTGAGTAGTTTTAAATTAACTTCACATTAGGGACCTGAAAAATGTGCTTAGGGATGTGGTGTATTTAAAGGAAGGTAAAAAATTATATTGTACAAAAAGTGTGGAAAATGTTCAGCTGGAAGTAAATGATAAAAACTCGATTGGCTAAAATAAAGGGTTTATTGTTCTCAGTGCCATGTTGCTGCGCAACTGAGTGGTCAAACACTGACATCTCTCCTTCCCTCTTTGTGTTTCCAGGAGAAAGGCCATTCCCATGTACCTGGCCCGACTGCAGTAAGAAGTTTGCCCGCTCCGACGAGCTGGCGCGCCACTACCGCACCCACACGGGGGAGAAGAAGTTTGGGTGCCCGCTGTGTGAGAAGCGCTTCATGCGCAGCGACCACCTGATGAAGCACGCCCGGCGTCACTCAGATTTCCAGCCCGGCATGTTGAAGAGGCCCCACGGCGGCAGTACCACGCGTCCCAGCTCCCTCAGCGACTACAGCCGCTCGGACGCCTCCAGCCCCACCCTCAGCCCCGCCCTCAGCCCAGCCAACTCGCCTTAAACTGAAACCCAGTCGCACTTTCTGCCTCTGACCTGCGAGGCCTGTGTTTTTGTCATAACACTTGTGTTGCACAGTTGTCAGCAACCCCCCCTTTGCTATTCCTGCGCTTGCTGTGGTGTACCATACTGTACATAACTGCTTATTGTAGTGCAATTACATGTGTGATCCTAAAAGAAGGTAATGCCTTTCCCAGATGGCAATATTTACATTCTGTACCATATGTCTGTATTTTTGTAGCTTCGGATCATGGCTAGTTGTCCAATGTATGTTTGCTGTCAACTAAACAAGGTTTGGAAGGGAAAAAAGATACACCCTAACAAGTCTTATCAAAATTTTTGTTTTTTTCATTTGTTTTTTTTTGAACGGGTGAGGAAAAAAGGGGTACACACACACCTCAGGATCGAAGACAGTTGCTATTTCTGTAATACCACAGTACTCAACAGTACTCACATTGACTGCACAATATACTCATCACTTTACTCTGAAATTCAACAGGGGTTGAATTTTACGCCCTGCTCAGGGATGGCCTTGTTAGCTTGAAAGAATGAACATGGTGAAGAGAAACATACAGTACATACGTATATATAGCAGCCTTACACTCAACACAATTTGCACTCTTTGTTTTTTTTTTTTCTTCATTTTTTCGTTTTTCTTTCTTTTTTTGGTTTTCACATTCAAGGAAACTAGCCCGATGGTCATACGGTCAATTGCTTGTACTCTGGGGATTCGTATGTAATGTATGTAATGGATCCCCAAACCTCCACCTCAGTAAACAACATACATCTGTTCCTCCATCGCAATGTTGAGATTCAGTTGCCTTTACACTGGGCTAAATATGTAGTTCATTAAACGGCAGTGTGCAGTGTATACTGTGTAAATCTGCGTTGTGGGAGGATCAGGATCATATTGGGTGAACAGTTTTTATAAATATACTCAGTTAGAGAAACTTTAAACCCTTTAAATTGAGACAGTTAAGTTTCAAAGCAGCTGTTCAAGCACTGTACCAGCAGCCAATATTTCACTCAAAATGGATACAAAGGGACTTTAGTTGGAACAATGTTTATCCCTCTCTGAAGCACATAGGAAAAAGTACCAAAGACAAGAGTGAATAAAAGCTTTCTATTCAGTCTTGTAAGCTGCCCTTCATTCCGGCCTGGGGCTGGTGGTTGGCAGTATCACAGGTAGAGCCAGACAGCCCGCTCACTTCCCTCCTCCCGGCTCTGCCTTTTGCGGCCTCCCTGGAGGAAACAGCTGCATCCCACAAGAAGCTATTCACAGCCCGCAGGAGGAGTGCTAACGCGCCATTCCTGGGAAGTCCTCCCTCGCTCATCTGGCTCTACCTGTCCTGTCAGAGAGCGCCGAATCTCCGAGGCCAACCCAAGTTGCGCAAAGTTGCCTAACTAGCGGGTCAAATGTAGGCCAGGGCGTCGGGCAGCACCGGGCCCGGGCCGCGACAAGGGCTGGAGAACAAAGCGGCTATCTGCGACAGACAGGCAAGAGAGGGCAGCTCCTGATAAAAGAGGAGAGGTTTATCATGAGTCGAGCAGCGCGGAGGGGGGAGACACCCAGTCGCAGACGCCACCATCCCCTCCTCCTGTCCCTCGCTCGCTTCCTCCCTCCAACCGTAGCAACTGTGAGTGGGAAAATGTCTGTAATTAGAGGCTTTATCCAAACTGTAGGATAAGAGTAGAAAAAGAAGCGTATGAACAACAGTACTACCTAGACAACGCTGGCAGTGTGGGTGGGATGTACCCAACTCCATCTGAAGCACAGGGAGAAATCCTCCACGACTGCTGGAGAGTCAAATTTCACATTGCCAAGGAAAACGAAAATGCCGCTCCAAATTGACAGTGACACACCCGAGCGTCTCAAACAGCTGCTTTCAAACTTCTCTCTCGCGACAAGGGGGCTTTTAAACTGTTGTAAAAACATGTGAACCAAAATGAACATATCAGCAAAGTGCAGTGCTCACCAGCCTCACGTCATCCTGCCTGTGAAGCTCAGATGTCCCGTGAGAAAGCTGACTTGTGTTTCTAGACAGACATGCCTCAATAAGTCAGGCAAAAGGCACAGTAAACCTTCCGTGGACACAGGCACCACTATCAAAACTGCTGCAGCCCCGCCAGTCTGTGTTATGCCTACACTTTCTTTTAATGCTTCAGCACCACGGCCGGAAATAGTCTCATGTGTGCATGTGGTTCCGTCAGACCCCTCCAGACTGCTGCCATGGTGCATTGCGCGCGGTGGCCTCGTCCTGCCGGCGGCTCAGTCCTGCACTTCACGCTATATGCATGCTAACAACTGCGCCTTGGAAGCGTAGATGGGGGTCTCTGAGGCGGTCCGGCAGGTGTAAGTCCATGAATGGCCGGCCTTGTCTCTGGTTCTCCGCAGCGGCCATCTCTCTTTAAAGTTGTGCGGGATCAGCTCTGTCACATCCTCTAGAAAGAAAACATCCCTTATTTAGATCGAATGCAGTAGTTTCCTCAAAAACGCCACATGCTAAATGAAAAAAAAAAAAAAAAACCCTCTTTAAGTTGATGAAATAGTTTCCAGGCTGCAAGATGACACGCTGAATGCCACAGATCAGCAGCCATTAGCAATGAGAGGGTTTTTACATTTACCATTTCTGGATCTTCAAACAAATTCTTCAAATTGCTGTTGAGCAGCTTTTTTTTTTTTTTTTACTTGTTTTGTAGTGTAACTTTCTCTTGCAAAAAAAAAAGAAAATAAGGAAATTCTGAGTAGCTCACCCTCAAGCAGGTTTCACCAATCCCTTCTTAATCCATACTCTGCACATTTACCTCAGGGTCGACATCCGCAAAGCAGATACGGGACAGTTTGTGGATCTTGTTGTAACATCTGTTGCTGCACAGAAATGTCCGCCAGCCTCCCCCAGCCCACCACCCTCCCCTCCCCGGTGTTCCTGGGTGCTTAGTGCTCACTGCTGGTCAGTGTCCGACCACACTGGAAACACAGGGACTCCTCCAAGCAGGCCCAGCTCCTGCCTATAATGTCTTCGTAACATCCTGCAGTCCTGCTATGCGCCTTAGTAAGCACTGGGCACTCTGGAGCTGTTTTCAGCCAATCGCCCCTTTAACACCTTTGACTCTTAGCGTCAGTGGACTTACAGTAGGCCAAATGGAGCTACTACCACCTGAAAATAGACTGACGATGACAACAGTCTATCCATCCATCCAGACTGCACCAGTGACATATAGGCCTCCACAGGGAGAGTGTCTCATACGTTTTCTTCTCACTGTACCAAATCTACTTGAATAATTCAACACAAAACGCCATTGAACACAGTTTTGTACATGTCCATTTTTACTGTACTTGCTTTTGTTGTCAAATGATTATTAACCTCTCTGGAGAAAGATGTGCTTGGTTTATTTTGTTGCTTTTTTCTTCCTAGATTTTTTTTTCATTGTCTTCAGGTAATTTCAGTGACTCTCTTGAGTTTTACCGCAGCATTAAGGTTGACTGTTCTTGCCAGGCTGTTTAAAGGCACCACATGTTGTGGAAAAAGAAAACACAGCAACGTTTCAGCCCCCTCAAACGGGGTTAACCCCTTTAATCAGACACACTTAATACTCTGTTGATGTCAGGATGCAGGTTATTCCACTTAGCTTGTTACCCAAAAAAAAACAAATCCTCAAAGTTAGTAAAGGAAAAGTTAAAAACACTTCCTGACCTCTACGTATGACAATTTCCAATGGAGTGGCTAATTTTCCTTATTATTTAGATTCTTTTGAAAGGCTTCCATGAGAATAGAGACCACAGCATTTTGAGTTAGCAATGTGGTCATCATTTTTATTATTGCTTTTGTGTGTGTGTATGTGTGTGTCCTATGAAATGTTTAAGCGTGTTTTTTTTTTTTTTTCAAAAATCATACCTCTTGAAAATATTTGACTTTTTTGTTGTACCTTCATATCGTTTCAAAACATCCATCATGTAGCTTAACGTTTGCTTGATGAGTAGCACAAATAATTGGTTGGTTTTATTTGTCCCTACTTGAATGACGTAGGAAAGAGACTTTTTTTCTGTATAAAAAAAACAAAAAAAACAAAAACAAAAAAGAAACAAACGAAAAAACACTGGGCTACATTTTATATAATCATCCCATGTTGTCATGGTCCTGCACATCCTTGTAGATTCTGAAAGTAATCTTTCCAGGAAATAATGAAACCTTATTTTTTATTATTTTATGTATTTAAGACATCCCCTACGCAGCTCCACATATTTGTCTTAGTTAAAGGTTTTCTATGTGAGGGATGATGTCAGCTGTAAATTACTACAAAAGTCCATTTCAGCATTTTGTTTAATCCAACTTTAAGATTGTAATCCCTGTAAGATTACAGATTTCAACATCTGTTATGGATAAAGGACTTCAAACAGTGACTAAATGGAAATGCAAGGTTTCTACATGATGCTAACAGTGTATCTGTTAATATTTGTTTCTGATCATTGTAAAAAAAAAAAGAGTGAATTGATTTTTGCCTAGTATGTAAAGAACTAACATTAATCTTATTTAAAAGAAAAAAAAGCTCATATTAATTACATGAATATATCACTGATCTGAGTCTCAGCTGAGGTCCTCATGACTGATCTCAGCTTACAAGCATGAGCGATGCAATTTCGTGCCAAAACTATAATGGTAACATAAAGATGATACAAATGTTAAAGGTGGAAAAAAAGCAACCTTGCTACTATCAGACATTTAACAAACTTGTACAGTTTTATAAAGTGTGACATGTTTTTTTTATGTACTGTACAGTAATATTTCTTTTCTGCTTTATGTAAACATTTTGATTGTGTAGCTTTGTTTTCATTTTGTTATTTAATTTTACTTCTGTTTTTGTTTTTTTTTTGTTGGTTTTTTTTTCGTTTGCTGTACAATACTCGAGCGTTGTATATTACAGGCTAATTACAGGTATTTTTTGACATAAACAATCTTAATGATAATGAACGCCCAACCATTCCAAAGGATTGAGAATTGCATTTGCTATAAATGTGCTGCTTATATCGACCCGATGCATTTTTGTAGGTTATGAATAGAAGTCTTAACTGTGAGGTTTTACACGTCGTGAGTTGTGCACAAGGTACGTTTCTCATTGTCAGCATTTCCCAGGTTCAACCTCTCCTCTCTTCTCTGCCGGCTCTTTGTGTAAGGCTTTGCCAATTCGAATGAACAACATACATGCAATGTTTAAGGTGTTCAAAATATATCACGTTTAAGAGATAAGGACATGATAAGGAGCATGTCTTCTCTTGTGACAAAAAAACTTTTTTTTTTTTAAAGGTGGGAATGATGTTGAAGAGACAGCCATTATAGGAGAGAGTGGTTCTTGAGGAGTGAGAAGGAGCTTCTGATTTGTCACAGCTATTTCGGAGGCTCCACAGTTACAAGTTGTTACCAAAGGCTTTTGAAGGGAAAGATGAATGTTGCAGTAATCTTGAACCCGACCCAGTACGGACCTCTCGGGTTCAATTTTACGTGCTCTAAGTGTTGATCAGTGGATGTTGTGTTTAATATGGACCTTTTTTCTACATCTCAAATAAGCAACTTTGCTGTTTTGCATTATTTTTTAGATCGCTTGAATGAACAAACCCATTCAGTTGCACGAGCAAACAATGAAAATGAGCAGGAGCGTGCAGCACAGCAGACCATATGCGTTCGTACCCTTCGCTGAGCGTGTGGTCGTGCTCGACAAAAAAAACAAAAACAAAACAAAACAAAGTCTTTTGCTTGTGCGTTGGATAGTTTTGCCCTTAAAGGATTAGTCCGTACCTTGGTTACGCAGCACGCAGTGTTGCAAATGACCTCCCTTTGATTACAAGGAGCGAGCCTCTCACCAGCCTTCTGGTTCTGTTTCCTGTTCCTCTTTGTCCTCAATGTACCTCCTCAGTGTAACGTTGCTCTCTTGATACCTCTGTACGTTTCTCCTCTGCCCATCACCATCAGTTGCCTGTTGTAGTGACTCCATGGTGCTGCTTTCCCTCTCAGCACCAATATAATCTAATCTGTAAATAACTCGACTCAGCTATGGCCAGTACATTCTTCTATGACCTCACTCTAACCTTCAGGTGTCATTTTGTTGAATTTTTTTTCTCTCAGCAAACCAAAATCACTACATTCAAGTATTACAGTTGTACAGTTCCTTGGATTCTACACACATTTAATGTGCTGGTCTTAGCTGCTCTGCTGTACCTTTTTATGGCATTATTTTTTACATGTTAGACAATATATTGTGACCATGTCCTATGCAAATATGAAAAATAACAGATTGTTGAATAATGTATGTTGTCATAACTTGTATGCATGAAATAGTGAAGTTTACATTTGGAAATAAATTCATAAAATAAGCAGCTACAATTTGTTTTGTGTTCCTTTGCCTTGCCATTGAAGAGCTGATATGGGATTGTTTCTGAACAGCGACCACAGTTACTGGAAATGAACACACCATGGGATAATGATAAATGCTAGAAACATAGGCTGGTAGAATTACACAAGAACAGCATTTTGTACAGATTAGACAAACAAGTGTGGTTTGGAGGGGCTGGTGGATGATTTGTTATCAGTGGACAGAGCCGAGCTGTCTCCCTTTGTTTCCAATCTTTATGCAAAGCTAACAGACCATTAGCTGTAGCCATAACATATTTACTGTGCAGATATAAGAGTGAATACAATCGTATCGTCTTACTCTCAACAAGTGAAACTAACATATCAAACACACCCTTTAAGTCAGTAGACTCGCTGAGTAACATCAATTATATGAACAAATATTTGCCACCGCAGACTACAGGTCATTCCAAGAGATGCTGCAGAGGCAAAGTGTATTAAATGAAGAAAGGGTGTGCTTTATTGCCTCAAAATTAAAGTCTTTTGTGACTTAATTTATTGTAACTACTTTTCCCAAAGTCTCTCTTTAATGTCCTCATTAGTAAAGCATTTTAAACATTAAAACTGGTCATCCACAGAGAGCTACAGAAAGGGGTGGGGTGATATTCCTCAGTTCAGCAGTCTCTTCTCACGAGCTGCGCTTCAGTATTATTCTCGCAACAGGAAGTACACCTTGTTCCCTCATTTCACCCATGCAAATATTTACAGTAACTGCTGGGGTATCAACAATGGGTGGGGCACCAAATGCTGGGGACTCCTTCCTTCCTTATTGTATTTCAGGCAAAAAAAAAGGCTGATAAATCGCGTGAAGTTTCCTGTGTATACCCAGCACACTTGCAACTTCAGAAGAATGGATGATTCATCGGCGAGCTGCAGCCTCCCCCGTTGCAAAGTGTACTTTAACTTTTAACTCCGCGCAACACTCGCAAAAAATGCAGAATCTCTCTCACTCCATCTGCATTTGCTGCCCTGCAAAATCTTTTTATCCCCTCTCTTCAAGCGAGTGTGCCCACCAACCCCAGCAGAGATCACAGGCGTGGCCTTTCCTGCTCACAATGAATCATGCAATGTGGAGTGAGACAGGAAGGAAGAGAAAGAGCGAGGCCATTAAAATTCTTGATGAGGAGTCTGGTGTTCTCCCTGCTCAATCTGTACACCTCCTGTCTCCAGGCAGGTTGGACCTACCAGCACACCACGCTACACAAACAGACAAGCTGCCACCCCTGGCACTGCCACACAACTTGGTGCGCCATCACAGCCGGCATGTTCCCAGAGCTTGTTTTTCATATTTGTGTGGCAACATGAGGAACGTTTTCATGTATTTATATTCAACTGAGGTTTTTTTATATTGTCTTAAGCTTTGAATTTTGGCAGGAATCTGTTGTCAAGGAAAATTGAAATGCAGAATCTCTCTTGCTCAAATATCAAAGCACATGTATACATACATACATATATGCATTATTCCTCTAAGTGATAGTGGAGCCTCTGGTCATGCAACAGTAGAGTCCCACCGGAGTCCCTCTGCAGACCACTGACTGAGGTAATTCACACATATCTCGCAGTATTACAGGAAAGATCTCGGGTTTTGCTGGTTGTGTGGGTGAGGCACATATTCTCTCTGGGTTGCATGTTTTTCAGTCACGTGTTCATTCTCAGCGTGACACATTTTCTCCTCCTGTAGCGAGTTATATTGCTGCAGATGCGG
>JAOXYL010000090.1:11723757-11738972 GCA_028564955.1 Terapon puta
AGTCTCCTCATGCACTAAGCAGGCTCAAACCGCTCAGTGTGCCACATGACATCATGTCCATCTTGTTTTGGCTCTGCGTTGCAAACCAACAGACACTTTGCTCCGGGAACAGAGCTGATGCAAAACAAATGGGCTGTGGCAATATCAGCGGAGCCCATCTGACAGCAGGACAACGTGGTGCATCGTTAACTAAGCGTGACGGTCTATATCACTGTATGAAAATGAAAGGCTCATGACAAAAAAGGGAATCTGAGCATGGTTGCACTGTTTGATTGCTCACATCAGAGAGAGAAATATCTTTGTTCAAGACTTTAGTCTTTATCATATGAATTATTAATGAGCCAAAGCTGCACTTAAGCTGTAGTTTAGCTGACCTAGTTACCGTCATCCATTTGCATTGAGTTGCATTGTTGTGCTGAGTGAATCTTAGCACATGTAAAAGACAGGAAACGGAGGGTGGTCGGCTGTAGTGGTTCTAACCAAGATCCGCCATGAGAGCAATAGATTATGGCTGATGCACGTTATATCATCAGATCAGATCTAAGATGACCCAAACCGTGTCTCTGAAGAGCATTGTTTTGCTCCTCAATGCTGCTTCCCAGCTGTCTGTTAAGTGTTTGTTTATAATACCAAACGCTGGTTATTTATCTGGTGCACATGTCTAACAGGAAATTGGCTTGAAAGTCAGTCTGAGGTACTCGCTTTCTCTGAGGACCGACGAGACAACATATGTGCGCATAATTACCCTCTCAAGGGGTGGACACTTAACTCAGTACAGAATAATAAGATGCCCATCAAGTGAGAATTACAATATTACTTTGCAAGGCAAATCCTTGAGTCTAGTGGTGTGATGTGAGACACAAAAAAAGAGAATATTAGAAGTCAAGACCTCAACTTTTTCCTCCCTATTAAGATCGTTTCCCCCCCATGGAAGGTGATTATGACTCAGCAACATCCTATTGCATGTTTTTCTGTCTGACATACTGTAAAACCACGTGGGCCAGGAGACCCTGAGACTGTCCATCTTCCTGTTAATCACAATGACAATTTGAATAATGATCACACACATGTATCAGGCTTCTACAAAGTATGAGGGGTTTATAACAACAAAGTAACAAAAAAAGGTTGATTTTAGAAGGATAATGCTGATGTTTGTGCCCTTTTTTTCTTTTTCATCAAATCCCACAAAAACACTAAGAGCAACAGTGTCTTATGGCTCATTATTTTTTTAATTTAAAAGGAAAAGTACTCTCCTATTACAACCTGGCAATGTAGTTTTTCACAAATGTTGTTCAAACAGGACTAAACATCTTAATAATCTATTTAGTCTTCAGTTTGACCGACTACAGCACGGCAGTAAAATGCTATATCCATATTCATCCATCAGGAACAATAATACAGTCATATAATTATGCATAATGCACATAGTATTATAATAATCCCAGGGTCTATTTGTCTACATCAAATGGTCTTTTACTTTTGATACTTTCTGTGCATTTTGTTGAAAATATTTCAGGAAAATATCTGAGGACTGACCAAGACAGTGTATGCAGGGACTGACTCTAAATATAATGTTCCATCATAATGAAGGAACATGTTACCCAGGGCAGCAATGTGGCTCATTTGAGTGTTTTTTAATTATCTTTTAACAACAACAAAGGCACATTCTTATAAATCAAAATACAAAAGTGACCATGACAGCGGTTCTACTTTCCTCTGCCAGTTAGCACACGTACTTTCTGTATTTTCGCTGAGGGTTGTTGAGAAGCCATCTGATGACCACGGGACTGTCAGGACCAGACGCAACTCTAGTCCATGGCTTCAGGGCCAGCAGAGGAGAGGAAGACACTGGGGACGCAGAGAACCCTGAAAAGGCACACATAAATATTGAAAGTTATCATCCTGACACAGAGAGTTATGGCCCTTAGTTCTGATTGACTGGGTTCAATTTGAAGCTTCTGTAAAACACCCGAGCGACACACACCTGTGACTGCATCTGTGTTAATATGCAAATCCAATACGGCCCCTCAAGCAATAACTTTCATCCTGTGTCATTCAGAAACCACTTTGTCTACTGCCTGTTCATCAACCCGACTGGTGGTGTTACTCTGAGTGATCGCCATTTAATCATTGATTGAAATTAAAAAATGATTGAAATTGCTGATTGAAAAATGACCAAATCCTGCATTCTTTTCACTAAACCATGTTTTATGAAATTACATCACCTGATGTCACACTTGAAAACTCTCTCGCTCAGCAAAGTGTTGTGATGTGTGTGACAACACCTGTCAGCTGCTCTAAGATCCCCATAAAGCGGCTTTGTTTCTTCATAAGCGCTTCCTCAAACAGCTCTGAAGTTTAAGTGGTAGCAGCACTTAAAAGCGGCACCTTTTTCTTTTTCTTTTTTTTTTCTCCCTAAGAACCCACCTTCTGGAGGTAGCTTGACGTAATCAGATTTTCAGGTTCTCACGCTGAGGTGCAGGTGTGTATGTGCCACCGCCGCCGACGTGGTAAAGAAAGTGCAGAGCAAGCCTCACGATCCTGGCTTTTACGTAACGCTAACGCGCTGATGCCGGTGGAGAGGGTTGATCCCGCCTGACGCAGCAGGCTGAGATAATGTGGAGTGTGGGGAGACAACACGCTCATGGAAACAGTGAGAGAGGGCCGCTAGAGAGGCCGCGCAAAGCAGCAGCGGAAAGTCAGTGGATATTCTGCCATTGTCACCGGCGGATCACAACCGGCCGACGCCTCCCTCTGCCCCTTTCAGCAAAGACGCTGGCAAGTGCTGGGGAGTTAGCGGCAAAGCCCTCCTGAGTGGGACTGAAATATCCCTCTGTGTCATGCATAATTCACATGAACAGTTAAAAAAAAAAAAACTCATATACTGTATGGGTCCTGTGTTTATTTGTACAGTGCAACCACGTGTTACTTTTGAAATCAGGGTAATTCCTCGCTTGAAATGATGGCAAGCAATGTACATTGTGGTGTAGATTTAAAAGCAGCGGACGATAACTCTAACTGTGAGCTCTATTTGCCATCATCTACAACGATGAAGCAGCTATTATTGCTTCAGGCATTGCTGCTAGGCCAACAGGTTAATGACAGCTGTCAGAAATGTGTATTTAGGAGAAACACTCGTAATTACCAGGCTTGGAAATAATACAAAAATGTTTCACTCGAGCAAAAGTTACTAATATTATGAAAGGAAAATATTAGTAAAATGTAAAGCAGTCAAAATAAAGCAGAGGTTCCAAAAGCTCACCTGGGAAACAACCATCATAAAAGGCCAAGGAAGCGTCATGACTAACATTTCAGTATGAGTATGCACTTAAACGACATTACTTTAATGATCTCTGACGTGATGGCCCCTTTACTTGATAAGAAATCCACCTCAAAGATTTTCTTGTGAATGGAGAGAAGATTAAGCCTAATAAAGACTTGGCGGATAGTCTAAAGGGAGCGCGTATTCAAGCATAATCGCTCAAGGTCACTTCGACTCACTGCAGGAGCAAGGAGCTGGGGGTCAGAAGACAAAGGTAAAGGTAATGGCCAAAACTGCTTGGCTGCATGAGCTATATTTGCCCCTTGTAAAACCACCAAGTTTTTTTTAAATTGTGAATCTGAATGAGAAGAGCAAATGCTTTACATTAAAACGTGGATGTAGAATAACAGTTTTGCAAAATGTTATTGCAAATGTGTCATAATTACAAAAACAAGAGTACACACTGTATCTTTCCATACCAGGTGATTGGTGAGAGCGTGTATGTGGTTATTTCTGGGTCGCAGACTGTATCTTTGATCTTGTGGTCTCAGTACAACCACTTCAGCTTTAGACCATGGGGGGAAAACGCGAAGCCTTGCAACCACTCGGGCACTTTCGCTGTACTGCAGTCGTACTATGCCACTGCAGACGTACAAGTCGTATTAGTGAGAAACGCAGTCGAGTCCTGTGCTTGGTCCTGCTGTATTCGCATTGTTTTCCTCCTTTGGTCCACTGACCCGTAAACAACCTGCCCGCAGTCCCTTCATATTTACAAGGGCCCGTTTGTAGACAGTAAAAAAACAGAGACGCAGGACTCTCATCAATCATCTGCCTGCACAAACACCGCTGTGTCCTCCTCCGGCATCACTTTACACTCAATTGTGAGGCTTCATTAAACAGCAGGAAATCCAAAAGTCTCAAATTATCTGCACAAGAAATTCCAATTTCCCTCAGAAGCAGCCTTTAACATCCAACGTGGCACAAACAATACACCTACTTACAATCAGCTAATTCATTTTTTTCCATAAGTAACAGCTGTAAAATTTGGCTGCAAGACTGCATGAACCACCCGGGGGATGCTGAATCTGCCCCGCTGTGAGGCGTATGTGGGGGATTTTTATAAGTTAATGACCAGACACAAGACAGCATTTATATCAAGCAACGTCGAAAATGTGGCGTCAGTGTCATGACTATATTTGACAACAGTTACCATGATGCTAAATCAATCGCCAGCAATTTTCGGTCAGGTTTTACAAGTACACTCAACGCTGCAAGACAATAAACCCACATGTGTGAATTCTTTATCTGAGGTGTGCTGCAGGTGCTTAAATGTGATTAACCACTTTCTCAAAGGCGCACAAGCACTGTTTTGAACTCATACATAATGAAATGCAAAAGCGCCCTACACTATGCATGCTGGTACAGCGAGTACAGCACCCCCACCCACAACTTCCTTCTCTATGTTTAACACCATCTGAAGCTTCACTGCTTTAAAAAACACCAAAATTCCACTTGGCTGATAGTATAAAATGACTTACTGTAAATGAATCTAAAAAAAAAAAAAGCAAACTTAACAATGAAAACTTGCAGCTTTTACATCGTGAATAATTCAGGGTGGAATACAGTCACTCGCAGGAAAGTATGATGCATACTTACTTTCCCCTCAACAGAAGCGTATTTGCCATCTAATTTTGTTTCCCATAAGGTCCCCTGTTCTAATGCAAATGTGCAACAGGCGATTTTCTTCCATGATGTACATACCATTTTACGGTAATAGGATGAGTTATAGCTGAGGGAAGGCTTAATTGTCTCCATAGTGAGCAGTGATCGCCCACATGCAAGGCAGATACACAGCAGGTGGGAGGTGAACATACTGTACAAACACTTCTACTCTACTCTTTGCGCTGAATCTCCTCTGTAGCTGGAAAATGGTCAGACAAAAAATCCTATACATCCACACCAAGGTTAACAGCAGTGTATATATTTGCAGTTATTCTCTTAAACACACTTTTTAAAAAAACTGGAGGCTTCTATATTTTTTTTAAAATGTGAACTTATGCTGAGTACACTCGAGCGCACCCTGTGGACCGTATGCTACAGCGTAAAAAAGCACACGGGAAAAAAAAAAAACAATCTTTTCCTCACTGATGTTCATTGAGGAGTCTTATCATTTCGAATCTGATTTCCTCCATTTCACAGAAAGCTTTCCACGTCCTCAGAAAAAAAAGAAAAAAAAGCATACATTATGCTGTACCGAGGATGGACACATTGACAGAAACATCTCACAATAATATGCAATTTAATACACTGTTCTGGTTGACTGAGGCTGCTGTCACCAGAGGAACTGCTCTCTAGTGTCTCTCTCATTTTTAATGATGGAATTCCTCAAATACGTTGAAAACTGGTGAAAAA
This sequence comes from Terapon puta, assembly GCA_028564955.1. NCBI lineage: Eukaryota > Metazoa > Chordata > Actinopteri > Centrarchiformes > Terapontidae > Terapon > Terapon puta. The sequence goes on from JAOXYL010000090.1 coordinate 11,729,432, forward strand.
AGTTTAGTAGTAAATTTAAGTGAACCTGTGGAAATCAACATCAAGTTACATTGGAGGAGAGGGGGCATAGTAGCTGAGGAGGGTTCTTCAGATTAGATTTTTTTAAACATGGATATTTTTGGATGAAGATGATTAGTTGATTAACACATGAATTAGTTGATGATGTTTAATATTGATCTACAGCAATTGTGATGATGTAATTCAACTCTGAAGACATTAATAAAGCACAAAAGCAACACAACTGCCAGATCCAGGTGAGATTTTCCTCAATCACAAGATCAAGTCCAAGAGACAAACATATATGCATTTATTTTCTTTAAATCACTGTGGATAATAATCAGTAATTGTAGCCTTATGTGTCTCGGAATGATTGCTATATGACCAAACTTGAGCAATTTGGTGATATTAAATTTTTTTTTAATTCTAATTTTTAGTTTTTTTTTATCTTGATGTCCAATAAAATTCAAAGAAATGCTTCATGAAGAAACATTTGTCAGTCTGCAGCTGATTCATGAACAGAGATTGTGGTTGAGGAAAGAAAATACAACATACAATATCAAACCAGACTTCTGAATCAGACACTCGAGTGACTGATTTAATGCATCCTGCTTTGTGGGGGACCGGCTCTCTCGACAGCTTCCCAGTATAGCAGGTGGCACCAGTCCAGAGAGCCAAAAGGCCCGCTGAAACCTGAGACCGGAGCCTGATTTACAAAACAGTGGCAAGAGACCTGTCCGGCAAGGGTAGAACACAAGATGTGGGCTTGTTGGTTAAACACTAATTGAGTTGCTGAGACCTCGAGGAGCCTGATCCCTCCTCTCCTGGACTCAATATTTTCGAGGGCAGGCTGCGAACAAAATCTTCCATTCTGGCTCAGACAAGCCGCTCCGGCCGGCCCGACTGCGGCTTCATCGCCAGCGCGCGAGCTGAGCCGCAGTTTGCAGGGCCAAGCACCGACAGGCTCAAACCGCTGCGTTCGACGCTGCTAGATAACCACCCCATGATCCCCGTCTCTGGCGTGTGCACGTGCAAAAGCACCGGCCGCTACGTGTTCGCCGCTTAGTGCTCCCTCAGTGTGTTTACTCGAAGCCAACAGAGCAAGTGCTTCCACAAAGGGCTGCCAAAACAGAGAAGACGGCTAATAAAAGATGGCATTCATTCTTACCCAGTGCTTATTCACATGCCTGTGCGCAGCAAAATGTCAAGCCACCCTCTCAGTTATGGTCAAAGAAAAACTAATTTCTGTTTTTCCTCAAACAATGGCTGCTTGCTATTTCAATATTCCACCAGATGGGAACGCTAAAGCCGGTCGAGTTACTATTGATGTAATTCAGTAAATAAAGGCAGAAACAGGAAGAAAACACAGCGACAGAAAACTGTATTACACTGAACATTGGGGTAATTGTATATTGGAGAAACAAATCAGCGCAATTGCAGGGAAACAGATCATTTCCACCTTGCGTCAGTACTGAATAATCAACACAATCCATTAGCGTGGTTCATAACATGGCACACTTGAGTAGCATGGAAAATTCATGTAATGGGATATTATAATGTCTCACCAAACTACAAACTAAGCACTTCCACTATTTCAAAGTCCTTGCTTGAGAGCCCAAGATTCAATCAGTGAATTTCAATGCAGAGTGGAAGCAGCACTTGCTATTCAGCCTTCCTATCAGTCAGTCAGCCTCAATCTCTGTCCCTCCTCCTCCTCCTCCTCCTCCTCCTCCTCTTCTTCTTCTTCCTCCCCCTGCAGCCACAATGGTAAGCTTGTCCTTGTTGTGATTGTGTATGTGCCTCGCCAGTGCTCAGTGTGTACGGGCTGTGAGCGCGCGGGAATGTGCACGCCGTCACCCAGTATGATATTCCACGCGGCCCGTGGAACGTATGACGTCTTTCAATCAGCGCCCGGGACGACATATTCCAGCGAGGGCTCTTCACCCGGCGCCGGCTCATCAAGTTAAGCCATTTTGATTTTTGAGAGCTCTGTCTGTCTCACTCGCTCTCTCTCTCTCTCCAGTCACCACCTGGGACAGTGCCAAGAGTCCCTACTTATCCCTCCATGATGCTCCGTTCGCTGGCGGGACTTCCCCTGCCATCAGAACCTACACGCGGCCATTTATCTACTGTGACCTCGGAGAACCCAGACGCCCTGAGAAATCAGCCGCCGAGAACGCCAGGAAGGCGGAAAGACTGACTGTTGGAGAAAAGAGAGTGTGATACTCTCCATCTAGAGGTCAAGTCTTGACCTCTAGACGGTCTGTAATCAAACCACGCACAAACACTTTTTCACATATACTTTCTTTTTCTCTCTCTTGATCCTTCTCTAAACTTTAAAAAGAAGAAAAAAAGCCAGACTTCTGTGCAGCGGCCCTTACTCATGCTGCGAGAAAGATGCTGCTGGAAGCAATAATGTCACTTTGCATCTCATTGCTGCGCTGCACACTGCCAGCACAGCATAAGCATGGAGTTGGGAGTTGTTGTCAATTTGCGCTAAATGCATCATCGCATTAATATTTGAGGAAAATTTCAATTAATGCTGCAGTGGATGGCAGGTATACCGCACTGTATCTACACCTGAAGGACATCAGTGTTTCTAGAAAACTTTTGTTTTAGAAGCTCAGGCTTTAAATTTTTCATCAAATTTTATAAATGTTTACCACTGTCTGACCGCACCTTACAAATCCTCAGTTCAAATGCAGAACAGCAGACCGTGCATTGTAGTGTGCACACAAGCGGAGAGCTGGTCTCTGAGGGGCACAGAACAAGATCATAACCCCTTGAAATGTCAGTCCCTGCAGCCTTCCCCCCACAGAAGCCAAAACCTCTTTTCCCCCGACTGGGGGCTTTTCAGCAGAGACCGACAGACAGCTGTGGCAGGAGGACCAAAGCAGCCACCCTCAGGTATATTAACGATGTGGTCTTGAGCATGGAAGCTAGACCGTCGCATGAGGAGACATACAGCATCGCTCGCTTTCTGAATACTCCTGATCCCACATGAGGTAAACAGACTAACTAGTCGAAGCCAGCTGGTGTTTCCTATTTGGGTTTGTGCTGAGGGAGGGTGTCCTCTTAAGAGTTGAACACTTTTGATTTGCTTGCTCCCACTGTCCTTCGACAGGTCTGACTCTCGAAGAGATCTGTGAATATGAACAGTAGACTGATGGGCTTTATTTTACTGTGCATACATATTAAAACATCTAAGCTCGCTGGATGTATACAGTGTGGTAGAACCCACGTTTTCAATTTCAGAGACACACACAGAGGGGCGCTATATGTAGCTGTGTGTGCACGCGCGCACACACAGCTACGTATAGCTAAGATAAGCAAGTATACAGTACTTCATGTTCTCTTGTCAACCTGATTATTTCATTTGGTACAATGGAAAAAAAACAGGAAAAGCAGCATTTACTGCAAAGCAGAGCACAATGTCACATTGGCTGGATCACAAACAGCTGCAGCTTTTAAACAAGCATTTATAGAGAAATATCAAGGAAATAATTATATTCTGCTACAATTCTGCTTCATTTGCAAGGTAGCAGCAACAATAGCTTACAATGACCCCTCCTCCCCCAAAAAACGTAAAAAAAAAAAAAAGAATTTCATTATCTCTGCAGAAACTCGGATAAAAAAGGAAACACTCAAGGAGGTTATTTTGACACCTGTTATAACTCAGACTCTACATCCCACAATACCTGTATTGTGCAGCGTGGTACTGTTGGATTGACTCTGTGTGTGTGGGTGTGTGTCCACAGTTGTGCATGTACACTCAAGTAGGTGGAGGCAATATCACATAACCTTACTCTTAATTTAGAACCTGAAGAAAAGGAGATTAAAACTCATAAAATCGTAGGTACCTCAGAATGAAAAAAAAAGTGTTTCCTGGTTATACCACAGAAATACTGTGGGGATATTCCACCACTTGTACACTAGCTACCAAATACCACAAATGCTGAATGGGTACTGCTGTTTCTGCAGCTTCTAACCCCTTTAGGCGAGGTGCTTCGGCCCACTAGAGGTTTATGTGGTAAAGAGCTAAGGCAGGTCTCAAGGGTACCAACACCTGGTGTGCAGTTCAGGAGGGTGATTATAGTAAGGAAAATCAGTAATTATAGTTTTCAGTTTTGTGCTGTTAAAAAGTCCATTACCACATTGCCACCCTTGGAGTGGTACGTCCCATCTCCCCAGTATAGTCCTTGAAGATTCTTTTCACTTTCTGAGGCCAATTAAGTTCTGATGCGGCTGTTACTGCCATTGTTTTTGACAGCTGTGTTCAGTCATCAAATCAAAGAACACACATACACAAAAGATGCACGAGGGCATTGCTTGTATACATCCTGTCAATCAAGTTTCTTAGTGAAACTTCTGGACTACTTGGTGGGCTGCAATTTTCCTGAAATGCATGAGAGAAACCACTGTCAGTGCTCCCTTTTATACACACTGTCAGTGAATTATTATATACTTTTGTTTTTCCTTTCTGTTTGGGAGACATGTATGTTTACTGGCCGAGGAGAAAAATCAGTTTGTATTTTCTCTGAAAAAGGGAAAGCCAAAGAGGACTGTTTTAAAATTCAGAGAATTTAATTACACTAACATTTGGCCTCATGACACTGATAATGGATGTATTGGACTTGCACAGTTGTGCATTCAGGCAATGAGCCTTTCCTGTGAACTACATCATATTCATAAAAGTAGCCTGAGTCGCACTGTTTACTTGCCACAGGATTGTTTAAATTTGGAATTCACTCTTCCCTCTTCGACAGAAAAATAGTCTTTGTTGCAGACAAAGGAAAAATATTGTGGGCATGAGTAAGAATCTGAAACACAAACACATAGTTTAAATAAAACCGTGGACAGTACATCCTCATCACAGGTAAGAGGAAAATACCCCAAGGCTCCCCAGATGCTAATAAAAACTCCAACCACAAAACTCTAAATGAAGATCTCTACAAACAGACAGACTGGAATTCAAATGATGACTGTGCTACAATGATGTGACTGCTTACTTTTGTTGAGGGCAGCAGCCTTGAATTCAGTCGCAGCGCCCCAAGTGCTTCCGGTACTTTACGGTGGTCAGTTTGGCTGAACGATTAGAGCTACTCAAATGAAGCTGATAGCAGCGGCCAACTTTATCTGACACCCAAACTGTGCCTGTCAAGGCTGCTTGACGAGAGCACAAGTCAAAAGTTAATGGGAGCCGCAAAAGAAGTGCCATGTGTTATTTAGTCCCTCTGCCCAGGATCAGGGTGGACTTTAAGCCCCCAAAAGAACCAAGACATGAGTGAGAGGTTAATGCTGCTCCACAAAGATCTTTGATGTAAAGCTTTATGTTGACCCCTTGGATAATTTTTTTAAAAATCTTTGACTTAGTAACTTTGTTCAATGACTGGCCTAAAGTGCACCCACAAAGAGGGCATTCTGTGGGTGTGGGTGCACTATAGAGGAAAAATGTGTCATACCCTGATAAGCATCAGTTACTGACTGATTATCATACTGTAGTGACAGATGATGCCAGAGGAAAAAAATGTGGTTTAGCACCAATGAAGATGAATAATTTAGTGATCTGGTAAACCATCGTCTAATTAACTGTATTGTTGTTAAATATGTTGTATTACGTTGTAATATACGTAAAATTGCTATGTAATGTATGCATGTTTAAGTGACAACCACTGTTACCAGTTGTGTGGTTTAGTACTACAGATCCCATAATTCCTTGAGCAGCAGGTGGAATAAAAACTACTATACAGAAAATTATGTATTACTGAACTAATTTGTCACTTTTTTTGTCTTTGTATCGTCTTTGTAGTATATCCCACTTTATATTTACATTAATGTCTCATAGCTCTGTAGATCTTCTCAAGCTTATTCAAGCCTCCCAGCCCTGATTTTAAGATTTAATGAAATCAACAGTGCAGAAGCAGACAAGGTACAGAAAATAATAAGGTTGCAGTGTTTTAAATCGAAGCTTTCTGTGCCAAAAGCATCATGGGATGTAAACGCATAATGTATACATATGAATGATGATTTATTCCAGAGAAATGCGATTTATTTTTATAACAAATAATTAGTTGACCCTAGAAATTTCAAGCAACCTCATGGGGTCATGACCCTGCAGTTGAGAAAGTATGTAGGTGGGGGGATAGTCAATAAGCCTGTGTGGGAGAGGGAAAAAAAAAAGCTGTGGGAGGAATGTAGCTGCAGGGTGAATAATCAGAACAGACCACCACCATATCTTCTTGTGAAATGAATCCAACACCGAATGTATGACCAACTGTACGACTGCTAACAAGGGGTGACGTCAAAATGGGTTCCCCCCACAAATCCTCATGAGATAAATATAGAATACAAAAATATAGGCAGTACTGTATTTCTTTACCCTCTTGAATCATCGCAGATTTCGTCTTCTTCATCTCCGCAGAAAAGAGACAAGGAAGATGGAAAAATATATCACAGCAAGAGGGTTCTGGGTTGAATCCCTGTTATTCTGTGTGGAGTTTGCATGCCTGTATGGTTTCTCTCTGGGTACTCCAGCCTCCTCCCACAACCCAAAGAGACATGCAGGTTAAGTTATTTGGTAACTGGTGAGTGGTTTGTCTGTCTTTCTATGTCAGCCCATGACTAACTGGCGTCCAGTCCAGGGTGTACCCCACCTCTCACCTAATGGCTCCACCACCCCCTGTGACCCTGCGTGTCAGGATAAAGCAGGTATAGAAAATGTAACTGCTACAGAGCTACTGTATTTTCTGGAGTGAAGATGAAAGAAAGGTCAGCAGCAGTGTACAGCAATTAAGAAAATAAATAATGCAGACAGAAAGCTGAGGAGTGGCGTCTTTTTTTTGGGGTGGATAATATCTAACCTGCGTTTCCCTTTTAATGTCTCCTTTAAGAGGCCTAAAGTGCCAGACAAAATGGAGATACACTGAGTTTCCAATAAATGCAGCTGGGTTTTGCAGAGAAAAGGAGGCCTGACCTCTTTTTCTGAATGAATGAAAATGACCTATGCTGTGGGCCTGCATGAATCTAAATTGAGTCACCAAGGGTATCCTGTGCAACAGTGTTCTGTTTGATTTAGAAACTGCTCCCTTGCTGATTCGAGGCAGGGCAGGCGATGGTTGTGCCCACTGGGCCTTGTGGGGGGAATGTTTCAATGGCAGACGTCTCCAGCAGCCAGCCTACTCCCAGACTCGGCACCAGACAAGCGAGGAATACAAACGCAATTAGGTGCAGGAGGCGCTGACACACACACACGCACACACACACACACGTGTACAAACGCACATACGCCAACTCTGGCTGTCACAGAGGATGTCTCCTCGGCACAACGCAGCATCCAGCTCCCGTTGCTGCCTGTGCCACATTTGGATAGAGACGCTCAGACCCACACAACACGCAACCTGTGGTCTCTTTGTCTGAGGGTTGTCACTGTCTCTGTTGGCCATGTTCACAACACCTTCTCAGTGGTGACAATCTCAGGCAATGTCTGCAATTGCAAAAAAAAAAAATCAAGACATCAAGCTTCGTTTGTCCTCAAAATGCTCAAAAGAAATATTATCTGTTGCAAGACTAAAAGGCCTATGGTCACTATCTCTATATCATTAGAGCCAGAATATTGAACGCTGTACATTTAAAGTATATTTAATTCAGGTCTGGGGCAGTATATTATGATAAATATTAAATATATATTGCAATCTAAATATTTAAAATTGCACATTGGTAAAAAGAGTTTTTTGGCACCCTATGATGTAGGGTACTTCTGCTTCTGGTTAAAGCAGCTCAATGCTAGGTTAAATGCACCAAACAGCATTTTATCTAGTGACATTGCATGTTTATCAAGTGTACAATTTGGATTTAATAACTGGATATTCAAGTGCACCAGACTGTGCTCTGAGGGTTTGCCTTAACACAGACTTTCTCCATCCATCTTGTCTTTTAAAATACTTTTTTTTTCCAGAAGAAGACTGTGCCTCAGTGGTTCATGTCACTTTATTTCATGTGAGTCAGCTGATTAAAAAAAAGTGTTTATTAGGACAGCGCCTGAGTGTGAAAGCATGTTTGTGGGGGTGTTTTTTTGACTGACAGGTGTCTCGGCCTATCACAGCGATGCCACTTGCGTGTCCCTTCTCATCTATGTTTTTCCCTATTGGAGCTGATATTATGACTACATGGCTCCAGTAACAAAGTACTAAGACGACGACAGGAACCACAAAGATCCTTTCAGAGATGCCTATATAGCCCTTCAAGACCACTATGTGGTTACAAGCCATGTAGGATCCCTTCAGCGATACACACATCAATAAACAGACAAATGTAAAACACAAGCTCCAGCCTCACAAACACTGTCAAATCCAGATTCACTGTGGAAGCATTCATAAATCATAGTTAAATGGTTTCTGCAGGCAACTTATAACAACACTTCTGTGGCGGAAACCTTCACCACAGCATGAAAGGCAACGCCGGTATAAGGATTTATTACAGCTTTATGGCACCAGGATTACGACTTAATTTGCCTGTGATTTGGAGGCACATTTCATGTTGCTGCATATTCACAAATATATTAAAAATTTGCTTGCTCGCCGGGAATCCCCCTCGCCCACCCAAATATATCTAGCCAACATCAAGACCAGTGCACTTACTCACATACAGTGAGGCCCCAGTGCAGTGGCTCTGGAGAGGTCCGCCCCCCCCCCGTTGGCGTGTGTGAGAGGAGCCCCTCGGCCTGCCTCCATGGCCTCTAGCTGACCTCCCTCTGCCTGCAGACAGAACTCTTAACATTGCTTCCCCACCTGTAGAGATGTCTGAAGGACAGGGCCCACTTCAAAGCCGCGCAGTGATTGGGCCATGATTACCATGGGCACTCGAGTCAATTCATCTCCAAAGAAAGGTCTAAACTTTGGGCAAAATCAGGCGTGGAGACGTGGAATTCTTTTGAAAGGACACAGAGGTGTTTTTCAGGGTCCACGAGATGATTTATTTTGATAGTTCTTGTAGATTCCTGTCTAATGATACCTAGTGGAAAAACACACTGTCCCTGCTGGATCCTCTGGTGCAAAATACATATAAGGATAAACTTGTAGTGTTATTTTAAAAATGCAACCAGTGTTTTTCCATTTTTCTTCTTTTAAAAAGAAATCTTATAAGGGTAACTTTTTCTGCTTCTGGTTTTGAAGTAGGTTGTGGGCATCTGGCACAGATGTTTGCAAAGGAATGTCATTTTGTATCAGTCGAGAGGCAGTTTGATAAAGCAGCACTGCAACAGTGACATGAAAGCCCAACTGGGTTCTACAACAACCGTCATCTCTGCTCTGCTTTTCTGTAGCTAAATGCCAGTGACAGGAACAGAATTCACTGTGGTAACTGATCAGGTGCCAAGCGCCCTCTCCCCGATGCCCCGCTGCACTGAAGCCCTCTGTGGAGCTGGCATGGCCTGGCCTGGCCTGGCAGCCACGGGCCCTGGTTTGTATCTCTGCCCCGTCTACGCAAGCCGTCTCCAAATCAACTCGACTACTGTCAGCTGTCCGTCTCACCAGCCCACTTGGTATGT
>JAOXYL010000090.1:11739072-11754263 GCA_028564955.1 Terapon puta
TGCCCCGTCTACGCAAGCCGTCTCCAAATCAACTCGACTACTGTCAGCTGTCCGTCTCACCAGCCCACTTGGTATGTTCAGACAGGGGGAATTACTTGGAAAGGAAAGATGGTAAACAGGTTGATTTAATGTATCTCATCATATTCAAATGACCAGGAGGAAACCACAGCAGAGTTTATATGACTAGTGTACCGAGATCAGATATAATCTAATATTAATCACAGATTAAAGGTTTTATTATGTAGGTCTTTTTCAGGGGACGTACAATTTGAAAATACCACGGCAAGGAATTAGTGGCCTCCTCATCTTTACAGGCAGTCATACTTGGTAGATTATTGCGAACCAGGCCAACAGTAGAAGAAACGTATACGGGCACCAGCACTAAACCAGGCAGTGCTCTGTGCAGTTCTCGTAAGGTTTCCTAGATTTTAAGGTGAAGGGGTAGCCAAAAGTGAAACCGCTGTCATTTAGATGTGTGAAACATATGAAACACATACAGCTGTTCTGTCTGTTATCACCATCTACATGTTAATCCATCTGGCCCAAAACACATTGTGATGATTAATATTCCATGTCTGTAAAAAGAACCACAGCCTTCAAGGCTTTATAGCCCCAAATAGCTAATTGACTGTTTCCTTGTATCATCACAAAATACACTAATGTAGATATACATACATACATACATATACACATGTATGTATATATATATATATATACACACACACACACATATGTATGTGTATATATATATACGTATGTGTATATATATATATATATATATATATGTATATATGTTATATGGGTACTGTATGTCTATATGTTCCTACACCACAAAGCTCTGTGACTAAGCATACAGATTGAATTGAAGACCACATCCATGTTTACAGCATTTAACTGTAGCCGTCGAGCAGATCCGTGGCCTCGATGTATTTGCCTTCGACCTGAAATAATAAAATTAAAAAGAGGCAGCACGGAGCCTGAAGTTGAATGCATCGAGGCACGTACTCGCTTATAAAAGGCAGGTGCACCTGTCTGCAGTGGCAGCCCATTGTGCTCACTGCCGCCAATCGGTCCCCGTCGCGACCAAACAAATAAAAAACATGTCGGTCCCTTACCGTTTTTCTGTTTTCAGTCATCACTCCCCATGCTCGGCTTTTTCAGTCCAGACCTCTGACGAACAGTTAATTCCTCGCAGGCTGTCTCTCTCTCTCTCTCTCTCTCTCTCTCTGCCTCGCTCATCCCCATGTCATATTTCTCCGCTGCAGCAGAACGAGGCCACGCCCCCTCTGCCAGACGCGTGACGTCAGCCGGCGAGCGGCGTTGGCGCACGGGCGAACGTGCGCGAGGGAGCCGCGAGAGGTCGCTGTGGCTCAACAAAAACAAACGAAAAAACATAACATCAACAAAAAAAATCACTTCAAGGTTTTAAACTCCATCAAAAAAGAAGGACCTTTTACATTGTTGCACCATTAAAATGTAGTCTGCAAAAAACAAGCAAAGTGATGATCTGCCTCCTCTTCTGCCTTTTGAGATGAGAGTTTTAGTTAGTCTGAAAAAAACGTATTTATGCAGTTTAAAAAACCCAGCACTGGATAAACCTCTAACACTCGCCCATTCAGTTAGTCACGGTCTGGTTTTTCTAATCATTCAAGATAAAGTGGGGGGACAGGTATGTTTGTTCATTAATATTCACACACCAGCAGTTTCTGTTTAAAGTATCTTGAATTATGATTTAAAAAAAAACAGACCGTGACTACCTGAATAGCCGCTCCTCATGTTGGCAGGTGCCACAGGTGCGTCTTGATTACCGAGTGTTTTGGTTCGTCAGGTGTTCTCAGACCCGGAACTTGTCGAGCAGAGGACCACCAGACCTTTCCAGACACACAGACTTAACCCTAGGAACCCCAGGACCCCCCCTCCTTCCCCCCATATATTCTGTGAGTTTTTAATAGAGTAAGAACACGATGAAAGCTGTGAAACTGGGTCGCTCGCTTTTTCCTTTATCAAATAACTGACCGCAGCCCCCACCCCATCTCATTGTCCAGAGCCTTTCTCTCTCTCTCTCTCTCTCGAGCGAACAGGTCCTGCAAGTTATTTCTGGGGCTGGTGTCACAGAGCACCCCCCCCCCTCCTCCTCCCTTTCCCTCCCTTGTCCTCCCCTCCCTCCCTCCCTCCCCTCCCACATCGATCTGACGGCGCGCACCTGCCGCACGGTCTCTCTCCGCTCCTCTCTCACCTCCGCGCGAAGGTCCCCGGAGGAGCCATGAGCCCCCTCTCCGCGCTCCTGCTCTCCCTCGGCTGCGTCGGGCTCGCCGGATGTGGCCCCTCGTCGCCCTGCCCGAGCGGACAGTTCCTGCTCAAGAGCCAGTGCGTCCTGTGCCACCCCACCTGCTCCGAGTGCGGCGGCCACGAGCTGTACGAGTGCACGACCTGTGGAGTAGGTGAGCACAGACCTTCCCAGCACTTTGTCACCGATTTTTTTCTTTCTTTCTTTTTCTTTAACCCTAGGCAACGAAAAAAAAGATGCCAAATGGATATTTCAATGTATGTCTTAAATGTCATGAAAATTGATAGAGATTTTTTTGTTGTTGTTGTTTTGGTAATCAGCCATGTTTCCACTTGGAGAAACTAAAATAAATCACTGCCAGCCAAACTGAGGCTTCATCTAGTGAAATTCCCCCTCTGTGGGATCAATAAAAGATTATCTCATCTCATCTGGGTTTCACAATATTTCGCCTTGGTGTGACAGATTTCACAGATGTCTGCATTTCTCCTCACCGCTGCACAAGATGTGAAAATCTGCAAACTAAATTGCTTTCCACTGACCGATATAACGTCTTCCTTTAATCCCTATAATGCCTTTTGTTCGTTTTGTTTTTTGGGCTCAACAGATGACTCACAAAGCCTTGTTAAAGAGTCATTATCCAGTTGAATGGGAGGTGGAGTTTTTTTTGTTTGTTTGGTTGTGTTTTTTAGGCAGCACTATTTAATGGTTACCAAAGCAGAGCTGTTTAAAATGCTTTTGAATGTGAGGAGGAGCATTCAGCCCTGGTTTACCATTTACTCTTGTTAAACAGTCACAGGCTGGCTGTGGGACTTGTTGATTTCTCTGTCATGGGGGCACCTCTTTTTCCACCCCAAATAGGTAGATGAAGGTGTGATCATTTTTCTCCTGAGTTTTCACAATGTAATCTGATCAGGTCAGAATGGGGCCTTTGTTAATCAGAGGGAAAGAAAAAAAACATCCCCTTGGGCCGGGAGTATTACTGTTGCAGTTCACCAGGCCTGCAAGTCTCTCTCTCTCTCTCTCTCTCTCTCTCTCTCTCTCTCTCTCTCTCTCTCCCTTCTTTCCTCTCACACACACCTTTCTTTGCATATGTGCATTTCAACATTGCTGCAATTAGCAACCATTTGTTTTTGTATCTTGATGCTGCAGGACATCTTTTTTTAATGCGTGTATACTATCTGTGTGATGTGCTTTGTGAAAGAACATCAAAAGCCAAAAGTTCTCTTCCCTTTTTCTCATTCCTTTGTGGTTTGTTGTCACACAGAGGCCACGTTTCTCCGTGCGTGCTGAGGCTGAGGCAAGTGAAAGGGTTAGAGAGGCAGCAGCAGCTTGTGGCCCCCCTCCCCTCCCCGTCTCGCACATCTTGTGTGCGGCGCAGAGCAGATGAGACAATGCTGTAATCTCCGCTGCTTCCAGAGATGCCTCAGGTGCCACGGCTAGGCTAGTGGCAGGTGGCAGAGTATTAATCATTAGGGCCAACGCAAGACTGTGTCTCTGCCCACAGCTCTGATCTCTCATCTACCTCTGATTGGCCTTGTTTACATAAGTTGGAGCATCATCAGTCAGGAAGTGATCTCATGCTGTGGTCTGTTATTTGCAGGCCTGCACTCAGCATGCTGGGCTCCTGCCTTCGCTTTGTGAAGTTGTTCATGGCTTTAACATCCATTTGTTCTGTGATTGCTTTCACTTTTGATGCGTGTCATATTAAATATACAATATAATATATACCATATAATATTCATATCATCAGTTTGCTAATTATTTCCTCTGAATCTCTTGCTAAGCCCAGTGACATCTCTTTACTTTCAATCAAACTGTTGTGATTTTCGCAGTATCTGTTAATGCTGTCATTTCCTATTACGCACTGTTGGCAACGTGTCCTTTCATCTTTCCTTCATCCCTTGTAATCATCGGGCCCATTTGGGCTCTACTGCTGTGTTTATTATGAGAAACACATTGATTTTTCACCTTCGGAAGTGTGCAGGTTTTTGGAAAAGACGCCTCCTGGCAGGAGTTCCATATGGCTAATGGCAACTTCATCAGAGGAGAAAATAGAGTAGGCTTTATGTTAACAAGTCCTCTGTGTCCTCCTCCTCCTCCACCTCCTCAGATGAAGATGGACAGGAACGTTTCCTCCACCAAGGTCGCTGTCGGACGCACTGCCCCCGGGGACTCTATCCTGACAGGGGTCACTATGCTTGCCTGCCCTGCATAGCCAATTGTGAACTCTGCACAGACGGCAACATATGTGCCAAATGTCGGGAACACTACAAACTCCAGAATGGGGTCTGCCAAACCGCGTCCTGTGAAAAAGGTAAAGCAGAGTTTTATGAGCTGGCTGTAGCTTAAGAATAAGACAGTCAGGCGTGTTATGCTGGGTCTCTGTGTTTCAGGGCAGGTGCAAGACCCCGACACAGGAGAGTGTATTGACTGTGAGATGGGCTGCAAAACATGCTCCACAGGTAAGTCACATATGCCAACACCATACTGTTCCCTCCCTAAAGCAAGGTGGGTCTGTGCTGTATATTGTAGTGCTAGTTATAACAGAGGATTATGCAGCACAATATAAATGTATCCATTGCTGCATGAGTTTACTCCTTTGCATGAATTCTAATTAATCACCTTTTCTCATGTGTACACAGAAGACCCTGAGATCTGCAACAGCTGTGTTGAAGGTTACTTTCTGTGAGTTTTTTCCCCCCCTTATTTTCTTAATATCTTTTGATAAGTGGACTTTTCTGGCTTCCCACGTCCTTTGCTATAAGTCAAATGCATTCTCAGGCATTTAAAATACCTTTAATCAGAGATAAAGTGGGTATCAGTCGACATGGTGCTGTGATTTGTTCATGCATTTTTCCATTTTTCTAAATTATGGACATTAAAGGCATTACAGTAGGATTTTTGCTGGGGAATAGAATGTGTTGATTCGTAAAACAACCCTCTCCATCATCATGTATAACCCACTAAAAGTCTGTGGCAGTATCTGCGGAGATCTTGCCCTCTGCCTGTTTTTTCTTATTTTGCTATGTTGGGGATACAACATTTGGGGTGGCAGTGTGTTACCCCCCCAGCCAACAACAGCACACAGGGTGTGAGGCGCAGGGCACTCTGAAAACCACTGACCAGACTGAAAGCACATGGGTCCACCAGAAGTGTACGTTCCTCGAGCCGACGAGGGGGAACCAACTAAGAACAACAGCCAGCTAATCCCACTTGTTATGCCTTTAAATCGGAAATAATTAACCTAAAAATGACCTTGTTATTGTTTTTGCTTTTTCATTATCATTTCCTTTCTAGATTGTTGGGCAAATCAATATGCGCTATGTGCTGTAATATTCATTTCCATATATTAGCTTGCAGAATGTGGTTAATTAATCCACGGGAAACTCAGTTTCACCCAGATTTCTGTTGACACCAGCGTATCTCTTGTGTGTAAAACAGGTTGCAGAGTTAGAACAGACCACCAATTGTGTACCTTTCCCCCGAGTTTAGGCCTCTAGGTATCGTGTGAGTCGGGTTACCTTCCACTCCGAGTCCTACGCAGTCACCTGAGCCTCAGTCTGAGCACTGAAGAGTGGTTTGCTTCACAGAGATACTTCACAGAGTGTGTTTTTATGTTATGTGTGAGAGGGAGAGAAGAAGAGAGAAGAAGAGGGAGAGAGGGAAGAAAGAGCAAGCATAGCCGGTAGCAGGTGTGATTATGTAGGGTGCACTGTCTTGACTTCACTGCCTGCTCGTCTGAATCACGGCAGAGGAAGGCTGAAGGAAAATCCACCGCTTCACTGCACTCACCTCCCTTTACCGCTCTTACATAGGTGCAGTGAGATACTCTTGTCTTCTACTATGAATCTACTTGTGTAACTTTTACTTTGATAGTGACTGTTTGAGAGATTTACAATGACAGGTTGTATTCGTTCGTTCATTTCTGTGGCCGCAGTGCTTTTTATATCTACCATATGAGGCAAACACCAATAAAGGAAAACTCAATAGAGCACGGGGCGATCATGAACTGCAGAAAGAGCCTCACTGTGATAGACTGGTGGGTGCCATCACTTAACGAAATTTCATTAATGAGGTTTTGTTACACAGCTTTGGTGCTGTGGGGCCAGTATTATCACTGCAAAAAAAAACTCCTGTTGAAAAGAGTCACAACATGATGGATGTTTGGTATTGATTGACTTCCCTCTCAAAAGAACCAAGAGCAGCTAAACTACAGCAGCTGTTTGATTCACTCTTGATACCGTTTGCACCATTACTTTACTTTTTTTTTAACTTTAGGGAACACTTTCAGCATATTTTTGCATTTTCCTAACAAATTTGAGAGCTAAAATCCCTAAACAAAAGTTGCTTTGGAAATGCTGATGTGCTCTCCCGGAATGGATGATCAAATATTTGCACAGAGGGATTCTTAAACATCCCGTAGATTCTTAAGTGGTGTACTTTTTGCAGACCAGAGACAGGTCCTGGTCTGCACCAGCTGCTATTGTGAGTAGGTTGATGGATGCACTGTGGCGCCTCCAGCTGTTCCTTCTCAAACAACCCTTCGCATCCTAGCACCAAATCCACGGCAACCCAGTAGGAAGTGCAGCTCGGGCTGTCAGTGGCCAGAACCTCTCATGAAGGGAGGCGGCATAAGAGGCAGTAGAGGAAGTTGTGATATAAGATAGTGCCTTATTGCTGTTCGGTTTGTTTAATTTTGAGTTACAAGTCTGTGCTTTAATGTTTTATATGTGACATCTTTGCAACTCAATATTTTAACCGCTTGAGGCTAGATTTTTTTTTTTAGGACAGCAGCCTCATGTTTAATAGCTCAGTTAAGCCCCAAAGGACTGATAGGACAGGTTAATGACAGAAATCTCCCCGTGCCTCTGGGCTACAAATAAAACAGCAATTAACTTGAGCCTTAAGAAGAGAATAGAACCGTGATAAGCTTGAAGAAAAGCAGCCCACATTATCTTTTCTGTGTCTGTTTGCCGGCCTGCTGGTGTTTGATTGAGTGCACCTATTGGCTGAGGTCTGTGCTGAAGCCAACAATACAGCTGCAGGTGTGCTGCGGACTGACACAGTGAGAGATCGCCTCTTGCATGTCGTGTGTTCAGCCTTTTCTTTCGGTGTTGGCCTCAGACTCGCAAACGGGCAAAGCCTGCCTGCAGCGGCATCATTCTTCATTCTCTGCGACGCTTTGATACAGCCATTACATCACAATCGTTTTCGTGGCGTCTTTGATATTTCAATAGCTTTGTTCTGCATGTTTGCGCCAGAAAAAAAGACCCTCCTTTTGTGTAATAGCTATGACAGCCTGCATTAGTCAACCGTTTTTTTTTTTTTTTTTTACCAATTCACACATATCAACTTCAAGCCAAGCTTTAGCAAAAGGGTGTGTTCATTTCAGTTGATGAGCAATAAATACTTTGAATGATGCTTGATTTTAGTTTTGATTGAAGCTTTTCTTTCACAGGTTTAGACACCAGTGTCGCAGACATTGCCCCCAGAGCACCTATGAAGATTCAGGCAGAGGGGTGTGTCTATCCTGTCCAGCACCGTGCACAGATTGCAGGAGTAACACACACTGCCTCGCCTGCCAGCCTGGTTACTTCCTGAATGGTATGATCATTTCTGTGTATATTTTCTTTATGGCTAGCTTGCCAAAGGAGCCCTTTTGTCAAATGCTGTACTAGTAGAATTAATTTAATATACTCTTAAATGTCTGCCCATGTGAGGGTGATCAATCATTTTTGTTAAAGGTAACTCTGACTCTTCATTTGGATTGCAAATCATGTCTATCTCAGCAAATCTGTAACATGAGATATGCAAATATATGCTTTATGCAAACAAGGAATTAGGACTGTGTTGTTAGGCTGTGCTCTCCGTAGGCTTCTCAAAAAAAAAAAAAAAAGCTTTGGGATTGTAAATAAAGCCTGCAGCTATTAAGAGGAAGATCAGCAAGAAGACATGCTATCAAAAAATTGGTTTAATATGCGCAGATACATATTTCATTGGAGCGTACGTTGTTGTTGGACAGGATCCATTACGGACGTTGAGCTAATTCTCTCTTCTTCAGCCACAAAGTTCTGTTTGAAAAGATCTAGGTCATTGTTTTGAGTCTGAGAGATCCTGGAAGAGCAGACAAAGGAGAGGGACTGAAATAGTCTCGGACAAAATGAGGAGATGAGCAGATCTTTTCTAGCCGTTTTCGAGCCATGAACGCTAAATACTGTGTTTTGTTAATTAAACATAACTTGTTATCATTGCCTTCTTCGGGTCAGTAATGTTTCAGTAGCATGATAGTGTTTGTGCAAGAGAGAGCCTGGCTTTTAATCACACATCCCAAAAAATAAACACAGGTAGAACAGTGAGATTGCGCATAGATGCCATCCACTCCACTGCTAAGCCTTTCAAGACCTCTAAATACAGATGAAGTGTTGTGAAGGAAAACAATGTCACTGCTCTGCTCTGTCAGGAGGCGAGTGTGTTAAACAGTGTCCACAGCAAACCTTCAGTGACTCCAGCGGGTGGCGCTGTCAGCCTTGCCACAGCTCGTGCCAGACGTGCCACGGACCTCGTTCGACAGACTGTGACCTTTGTCTCGGTGGGAACCCTCCTCTGCACGGACAGTGTCCTCTGGTTAACTGCCCGCTGGGACAGTACTTCAACGGTAAGAGGAACAGCCACGCCTCTCTTGTGGCTGATAGTTTGGGGGATTTTTCTCAATTTTTCTTTTCAGAGATGGGCAACCCCTGAGTCTAATGTCATATATTGTGAAATACAGCAAGAAAAGTATAGAATGGAAAATGAGTATCAGGTGACAGAGGAATCAGAGATGGTACTGAACAACACGACACTCGACGGGTTGATTCACTGATGGAAGTAATTGCTTTCCTCCTATGTGAGGTCGGAGCAGAGGTCAGCGCAGTGTCCCTGGAATCTGGAGGGATTCGGCGTCTCGCTCAAGGACACTTTAGCCTGGTGGATGCTTGCCACTGAGATGGGGTCTTTGAACCCTGCTGAAGGACCTCTAAGTTGAAGGACGGCCTCCTACTCACTGTGCCACCCAGCTGCACATGTCACCTTTCACTCAAGAGCCGTTTCAGTGGAGCAATTTTAAAGGGCTCCTCTTGCTCGAGCAGGGGGCTCTTCACCTTCCCCCACTTTTGTGTCTGTGTCAACAGCACTGGAATACAGTGCCCCCACTGTTAGCAGTCATACACTCTAATTAGGCCGTATTTCATTTCTGTCTCACTGGTTTGGTTGTTTACATCCTTGTGTGGGTAAGTTAGTTGAATGTACATTGGCAGGAGTATAACTAAGCAGAAACACTAAGCTTATTATGCTTCCCTCTAGCGGTGAAGGTAGTTAAACAGAAAGTTCTTTGGTTTTAACAGTATTTGATATTTACTGTGTTCTGTCACACGTGATGTTTTATTATAAGAGGAAATCGGGCGTGTCTGTTTCTCTTTACAATTCCAGGGAAATATGGTGAATGTCACACATGTGATGCATCCTGTAAGACCTGTTTTGGCCCACAAGCACTGGATTGTTCATCTTGTTTTAAAGGTAAAAATATTTACTCTCTTCATCAATGGCAAAAAATTGAAACCATCACCCTAATTATCGTTGTGTGTTTTATGTGATTAGGATATTTCCTGGACCAAGACAGTTCCTGTGTAGTGCATTGTCCATCGGGCTCCTATGCAAACTCTGCCACCCAGTTGTGTGAGGACTGCTCGCCAAACTGTGAGGCCTGCGTGGACACCAGTGATAACTGCATCAGCTGCTCCAAAAGCAGCTATAAACTTTTTCTCCACCAGGGGCGGTGCTGGTCGAATTGCCCAGAGTAAGCAATTTGGATGAGCTGTGCAGTAGAAAAGCAAAAAAAAACAACCTTTGTTTCCATTGTATTTCCCTTTTTAAGCCTTAATAAATCACATTAATTTCAGAGGTTTCTTTGAGACAGCGGAGGGGTCGTGTGAGGCCTGCGACAGCTCCTGTCTCACGTGTGATGGGATCAAGTCCCAGTGTCTGTCCTGTGCCGATGGCCACTACTTAGAGAGTGGTATGTGTCGACTCAACTGTTCACTACGTGCATACCCTGCAGATGACGGCACCTGCAGACGTTGCCCTCCCCACTGTGACGTCTGCTCAGATGACCGGACTTGTTTTAGTGAGTTATTAGCTATGGGCAGAAGAGCTTTTAAATGAATTTTAAGATACTGCATCACACACTGAGATCTTTTTGTTGTAACTTTACAACATCTCTATATTGTTTCAGAATGCACTTTCCTCTACCTGATGCTGAACGGTGTTTGTAGGGCTAGTTGTCCGATGGGCTATTATGAGGACATGGAGGAGGGCCGCTGTGGTCAGTGCCATCCGACCTGCGGCAGCTGTTCAGGGCCCCTGGCAGATGACTGTGAGACCTGCTCGACATTTAGCCCCAAACTCTATAAGGGTGCATGCACCAAAGACTGCCCCGCTGGTACTTACTATGAAACTGAAGCTATGGAGTGTCAAGGTGAGCCTCTTTTTCTTCTTTTTTTTAAGAATACGCAGGGGAGCAGTTTTTTGATCATTCAGATTCAGATTTCCTTTATTTGTCCCACAGCAGGGATGTACTATCTGGTTATGTCCTTTTTGTATTGTTAATTAGGACCAATAGTTTACAGATGGCTCTAAAACGGCTATAAAACATCATTTAAAACAGTCCTTGTATGATATATTTTTTTTAGATGCACAAAGTAGATTTTATGGCTTTTAATGCAACAAAAATGAAATAAAAGAATAGTTACGAAAAAAAAACAGTCACATTTTCATTTACAGTTAAACAGATAAACGATGAAAGGGTTGAAAGTGAGATTACATGAACTGTGACTGAAGTGATAAATCTTATAAGGTGACACATTGAGATTTAGTAAAAGTAGAAATCCAGCTGAAGGAAAAAGATTGTACTTTGGCTTGTAAGACTAATTGTATATTTTATTGAATATTAAGGGTCTTAATGTGACTGGTCAAAAATCAAATCTAATCTATCTATTGCTGAACCTACAGGTTATCAAATAAGGGGCTGGTAACTGGATTTGTTCGACAACAGGCCGGATACAATAGAAACCTTTGATAAAGATGAAAGTTTGCCTATTCAGTGAACAATATCTAAAAACGCAATAGCGTCACTGCGAGATATTATCTTTAGGGGCTATTCTAGTAAGTGATGATGAAATACAATATTTATTTTAACTGATAATCATTTACGTGTAAAACACAGTGGGGATCACACCCTCTTTGGTAAATGCAGTAATGTGACTCAGTCTAATTTGTTTGAATATGTGCAGAGTGCCACCAGACGTGTTTGAGGTGCTCCGGCCCAGAGCCAACCCAGTGCACCCAGTGCGAAAAGGGACTGGTGCTGGATCCAAACACACTGTTGTGTGGCGTCACGGGTGACACGGACTGCCCGCCGAGGACCTACCTGCACGATGACCAGTTCACCTGCATGGGTTGTCACCGGCGCTGCTACTCGTGCGAGGGGCCAGGCAACGATGAATGCCAGACCTGTGCCGTCCCCAAATACCTTCACAGTGAGCATCTCCCACCAACTGTGTGAACTGAAAAGGCTCTGGGTGTGAAAAACTAATTCAACATAGAAGCTGATTTTTTTTTTCAAATAGTGTTTTTGTCATGCAACCATATAATACACAGAGTAAAAGTAAAGTAAAACCAGATATCGCCAAACTATCAGCCCGCTGGGACTAGAAAACAGTCTTACAATCCATGATGACTTGTGGAATTTAAATCAAAGCTTTTACCAGTCTTTATAGTGCGCCTTGAAAACTGTTTGCATAATGTGCATAATGACAGTTCTCCTCAGAACAGTTCCCAGTTTGAGTCTCGCTTTAACACCTGCACGTAATTGACCAATTAATGGCAATACCCACATAAGGCCAAATTTACATGTGCTGGCTTATGTGGGAATTTACTTTTGTTAAAATTGTGGCACTTAAAATTTCTCTTCAGCACTCAAAAAGTTCTATTGGAATAACTAATGGAATTGATCTGCAATCACTGAGAGAAGTTAAGTGCCAGCTGAGCAATTAAAAGAAGATTTACTACTGATGTGATTACTGTTATTAGCGCTATTGGTGCCAGGGAAATAAAATGAGCAAACATTCAGCCTTCTGTTTCGATTGGCTCCAAAACTGGAGCTTACCTGAGAAGAACATTTTGTGTGAGGAGTGAAAATATGTTTATTTCATATTTACATCATCTAGTTTAGCCTCCAGGACTAATCACTAGGGCATGGGAATCTTTGGCAGTCTCACAGAGGGGTTAGATAGATTCTCGATGTCAGGATTTGATTAAAAATCAGTTCCTGAGTAAAATGATTCTTGATTCAGGAGAAGGGAAGGATGTATGTTTTTGCTGTTACTCAAGCTCCAACGTGTCAAACCACTGAGCTTCAAATGAAACAAAGCTGACAATTAACAAGCTCTTCCCGATGAGGGGTATCGTGTGTCCAAAGTAGATGAAGTTGTGGTTGCACGCTTCTGATCTGATTCTGTCTCCTTCCTTTTCTTCCTCACTCTTCTTCCTATCACCATCTTTGTTGCGTTTGCTGTGGTTGGCAAAGGAGGATTGGGATTTTGTGTGCAGAGTATGTAAATTGACTCAGAGTCATAGAAGACTATACAAATAAAAAAAAAACAAAGTACATGGATGAGTCTTATTAAATTGAGGGTTAATTTATGTCTACTTGCTACTCTCCAGACAGCACCTGTGTAAGCGAGTGTCCGGCCGGTACGTACAGCACCAGGCAGGAGGCTGACGGGACAGCGCTCGGGTTCTGTTTGCTCTGCGACCGCGCCTGTTCCACCTGCGCGGGAGAATCGCCCAGAGATTGCCTCACCTGTTCGCCGGGATACCTGCGTTTCCTTCAGCTCTGTGTCACCCATTGTCCCTCAGGGTACAAAGGCCAAAAGCTCAATCATAATCCTTTCAATATTTGCTTTCTTCTGATATGCATCCTCTGGTAATGCTTCAGTCGACTGTTGACTTTCTTCCCCACCCTTCGTACACTGATCTGGAAAAAAAAAAAAAAACACACAGTGCGTGTCTAGTTTGGAAAAAACTCAATTACATATGTGCTTATAAATCTCGAAATTACACCTTGAGGAATAAAAAAATCTGTGCACGTCTGCCTTGTCAATATTGATCACTCTGTGCCTTTCCTCAGTTATTACAGAGAGGGCTCCCACTGTGAGAAATGTGACCGGTCCTGTGAGCTGTGCGCGGGACCAGGACCCGAATCCTGCAGGGCCTGTCTGCCTCCTCTCCTGGAGCTGCAGGGCACCAAGCTGTGTGTCGAGCGCTGCCCGCGCCGCTTCTATCAGCTCGGTGACGTCTGCAAACAGTGCCACACCAGCTGTCAGACCTGCACAGGTACAGATTAAGGAGCTATTAACAATCATTCCTGTCAGTGTGACTGCTGGACATCACGCTAGCTTTCCATCGTGTCAATATCAGACGTTTGTTTTTCTCAGCTTTGCGTAAGGAGTTACATTACATCTATGTCTGTGCGTGTGTTTGCAGATGCCTCGCCTCAGGGCTGTGTGACATGCGACTGGGGCAGTACCCTAAAGGACAAAGTCTGCTATCCACGCTGTGAGGAGGGGCGATACTTTACGGAAGAGGTGCGTTGTTCTCCACAAGTACCATTATATCATGTCCATATTTGTATTTTACTGTCTTTGCTTTTCAGTTTAAGTACAGCTGCAAAAATGTCACATTGTACATCTTGAACTAATCAGGATGTAGAAATATTTAACTTTTGTGTTTTGTGCGCAGCCACGATTTATCAGGATAAAGTGAGCGTTAAGTGCTCAATTACATAATAACTGAGGATGTCTTTTCCAAACCCCACCTTTTTTATGTTGCATTTTTCTATATTAGGCAAAACAAAGTGCAGTCTGCAACAGATCACATCAACGCAAATTTTCACACTCAACTCCAAAACACAGCTGACGTGCTTTGCTTTTATCTACCTGATGCCGTAATCTGTGAAAATCGTACCATTGTAGGAAACCTGTGAGCCATGTGACCGCTCGTGCAGGCATTGCACCGGGCCCAGACCCGACCAGTGTCTGACTTGTCACCGGGATTCTGCTCTTCACGCTGTGGAGAACCGCTGTGCCCGCTGCTGTCAGGCCGGAGGGAATGACACTGATTGCTGCGTTTGTGACAGCCGCTCAGGTAGACACCGTCCCTACCGCACGTACACGTCCTTTGGATACGGCCGTCTACTAAAGGCAGATTTCTTTCGTTCCAGCTCTGTGCGTGGAGGCCCCCCAACCAAGGTCGGGGGACGACCAAGCAACAGACCTGAATGTGTCATCTAAAGCTCTGCACCACACCTCGGCCGCCTTGCCCGTCGCCCTGCTGCTCGCGCTGGGGTTGGCGCTGGCCGTGTTTGCCTTGATCAAGGCCCACGCCAGAAAGAGGCTTTGCTGGAGCCAGAGCTACGAGAGGCTGAGCGGCAGCGCCAGCTTGAACATGCCCCACGGTGTGCCCGAGCCAGACAGCGGGGACGAGGTGGATGTGGTGTACACCAGCAGGGGTGGATCAGTTTATCGGCGTTACAGTTTCATCCACGAGCAGGACGCAGATGCAGACCAGGATGTGGACGAGAGCACCTGTCTCAATCAATCCTAGATGCATCCAACAACCATCCTGAGCTTACCAAGGGATGTATAGCGGATGCTTAAAAGATCAAGACTGAGAGGTGAACTCGGAATAGATAAGTCAATGTTTAGAAGAAAGCGTAGTGGTGTTTTGCTTTGGTTGTGTTGCTTTTTGAGTAATGGGTTTTTATTTTCTTCTACAAAGTGCCTGTATTGGTATAATGCACAATCTTAGA
>JAOXYL010000090.1:11792724-11808680 GCA_028564955.1 Terapon puta
AGGCCTGCAGACACTCTTTTGTAGAAATACAGTAGATAAATGGATAGATAGATGTTTTTATATTATATAAAATGGTCAACTATGTGCCCATGTATCAGGTATATTTAACATATAAAATTATATAGCATCATCAACTATAACAGAATAAATAAAACAGACAGAGCCTGTCCCCATCTGATGGTCACAAAGTGAAACTGCTGCTGTTGGTGCTGCTGAGGAAAAATAAAATAGAGAAGGAAAAAAAATTGGTTTCCTGGATTTGAAAACAAAAAGCATCAATATTTCCTCCTTTTTCTTTTTTCTTTTTTTAAAAAAAAATGTCTGTCAGTGTTTAATTGGATGAAACTACTCACAGGCAAATTGAATTAGGAGTTCCCGCCTCTGTGCGATTGAGATATCTGTTACAGATGATGTGCCGTATAATGAATGCCTAATTTATGTAATTAGACCATTAAGCATAATCCGAGCATATGCTGCGAATGCCCCGAGGTCTTCTTCCAGGTACCCCCCTCTGATGTCACCCATGAAACAGCTAATGGAGCGGGCTGCTGGCAGGACTGAAATAATCCCGCTGTTTCAATAAAATAAACATCAACAAAAAACACACTCGCCTCAGCGTGATAGAGCCGTGTATATTTATATATCTGCTAATATATAGATTATGTTTTCATTCTTATTTCTAAAAGTATATATATATACATATATAGTATAGTAATATAGTATATATATACATATATAGTATAAAGTGTGTGTGTGTGTATATATATATATATATATATATATATATATATATATATACATACATATATGTATACAATATAGGCACACACACACACACATAGGCTGAGTTGGGGATCGTTGCAGTGAGAGCTCTCCGTCTGCTAATTAATTGTCACTCTGCTGAATATTCATACCTTATCATCAGCGCGTCCTTAATTGCACCTTAAAGAATCTCTGGGGGGTGCTGAAATCACCGCGGACTTAATTAGCAGCGCGGGCCCATTGGCTGGAGAGAGAGAGAGAGAGAGAGAGAGAGAGAGAGAGAGAGAGAGAGAGACTCCACCTGTCTTCACTGCACGTGCGGTGCAACGCGGAGAACAGGTAACGAGGAGCTCATTTAAAACATTTAAAAGCGCGCGGGCCTGCTCGTGCTAATCTGAAAAAAGAAAAGGAAATATGTAAAAAAATTAAATTATTAAATTAAAAAAAGGACAAAAAGACACATAAGGTAATGCCTCAAATGGAAGCTAGAAGTGATCATTTACACACGTAATTATAAATATTTGTCTAAAAAAATCCCTCATCTGTCCCTCCAGCAATGATTTGTCGGTTTATAAGGTTGATCAGTGGCCTGAACACACATCACCTGCAGTCAAACACTTCACATCACACACAGGCAGCAACCTGCCAGCTCTGCAGAACCTGGGGGAAAAAAAAGTAAATACATGAATAACTATTTTAAATCAGCACAAAAATACACCACATATTGATTTTAGCATCCAAAACAAATTTAAGCCCACACTTAAAAAAAAGTTTTCTTGTATAATAAGAAGCTCTCAGCTTTAAGTTCCTCTTAATCGGTCCCTGAAAGCCAGTTTTTTTTTTTTTTTTTATCCCCCCTCCCTTCTTCTCCTGGCAGGTCTGGGTGGCAGCATATCTCAACTCGATTCAGTGTGACAATATTGTTTGGCTATCATTCGCTGCTTTAGGATGAATGGCATCGATCCTCTTTTAACAACATTTGTTTCCTATTGTGTTGGAGGGGGGCGCAGCAGAGGAGGGCAGACGTGTGAAAGTGGCTGTTTGATTCTCTTTTTCATCCCCATGACCTCAGCCTTTGTGTCTCGTCACCCTGGGAATGTCACGCCTCACTACTCTACTTTAAGATGGTTCAGAAAGTGCCCTTTGTTTTCTCTCCTCTTTTTTTTTTTTTTTTTAAAAAAAAGCTCACACAAAATTGTTCCCCCCCCCCCCCCCCACACCACCACCATCACCCCCTCCTGCTATAAAGGATACTTCAGGCTGAGGCACGGTTCACAAGTGCAATGCAATTTGGCTTATCCCAACCTTTGTTCGGGCCCCTACAAATGACCAAACATAGTGCGGACTTGATCTACTGCTGCTTGAACTCCGGAGTTTGGGAGCAGCTAAAAACCCCATTCACACTCAGAGTCATGGTGGTATTTTCAGTGTGTGCATTCGGCGGGGGACAAAAGGACCTACCAATATCCCATAACCCTGCAGCTCAGAAAGCCACACCGGCTGCGTGTGAGAGGAGGGAGAAGGAGGAAAAAGAGAGAGAGAGAGATAGAAAGGAAAAAAAAACACACACACACACACACACTCTGCTCCTCTGTGGCTCGGCTGGTTAATAAGAGTGTTTGCGGGTTAACTTAAGTTTCACTGTGCAAACAGGCGCAAATAAAACCGGCAGGAAAGAAGGGAAAATGGACGCGCAAATGGAGAATCGTGCGTAAAAATAAAATAGTTTTAAATGGCAAATCTGCATATTTATTTGAACACTTTCCTTTTATTATTATTATTTTGCAAGCACGATTATTGCACATAACAGAGTCAGTGTATCTGAATCTGCAGCAAGTTTGCTTTTCTTTTTTTTTTTTTAAATGGAGGGATAAGCGAATGAGTGAGTAAGTGAGTGAGTGAGTGAGTGAGTGAATGGGCTGGATGTCAGAAGATGTTTGGTACTTGGCAGTGTGTTGTCATTATCCTCGCCCCTGTTTGAGATGGGTCGACTGGGCCACTTCCTTTCGGACAAAACCTTTTTTCAGCCGAGCGTTAATGGGAAATGACAGGTGCTAAAAGGCACTCCGCAGGAAAACACGGGGAGAACCGCACGCTGGAAGTTTTAACACTTGACACCATTAATTTAAAAAAAAAAGTGGCTTTTTGTCATCCATTTCTTTTCACTACAATAACACGCCCTCCCATAAAATTAAGGATTTAATTATAGCACAACGCGCATTTACAATCCCGTTTCGATTTCTGTTTAAAATATCCTTTTTCTCTTTCTATCTGCTTTTTCTGTCTTTTTTCTGAGTGTGTGTTATAATTCAGGGCAGTTAAACAGTCCCGGATCAGCGCGGAGGACGCTCCTCTCCTCCTCGCACAGCTCGGTGTCCCCCCGCAATGCGATTCTTTTCGTAATCCGTCAGACTGGTGATGGGGCGCATTGTGGATTTATGGGGGGGAAATTAGCATAAATTATGAGCAAATCTGCGTGTGCGTGTGTGTGGTCCCGGGCATTGCGAACCCTCCAAGCGGAAAGGTGGCCCTGGCCAAAGCCTGAATGGCAATAGCTCAAAATAGGCTTCCCATTTGGTTTTCACATTCATATAATTGACTTATGGATATTTTATACAGTTTTCGCCACACCGTCCTCAAGGGTTTATTTGCATTTCTGAAGTACTTTTGAGTCTCCTTTGCAGAGACACAATGGGGCCCGGTCGCCTCATGAAGTTGCAGTTTGAATAACGCTGTTTGCATTGTGTTGATGTTTTCATATCGTCTGCTTCCTTTTTTTTCGCTCAGCTCTGGGCCAAATTAGCTGAGGGAAGAAAAAAAAAAAAAAACTAACAGGAGGGCTCATCAGCAAACTTGCTCTTGGCTGATAATTATCGACTGAGGAATCCGGTAAATAATATTAGACTGTGATTTGTAAGGGGGGGGAGGAAAAAAAGGCATTATTGCCAGGTTTAAAGACAGCTCGTGACTGCAGCAGCATCCATCAAATACTCATCGCACACACGCCAAATGTTACTTTTTTAATAATAGAGTTAAAATCATAGAAGAAAACATACATATACATATACACACCTGCCTGGACGGACACGCCAGATCATTAAGAGCCAGATGTTATAAAAAAGTGCCATTAAACTACAACATGCCGGGTCATTTTCGTGTCCACTCACAAGCCATTTGTGGAAAAAAAAAAAGAAAAGAAATGGAAAAAAAAACTTGTGAATTGTAACTGTAAAAGTCCGCTGAAGAAGTATTAGCGCATACCTTCACACACTGAGTGCCATCGCAGTTCAATTCCGGTTGCCGAGCCTTTTCACCCCTTTTTCTGTCTTCAAATGGAAATGATTTCCATTGGCCCAAGGTGTCCATGTAAATAGGTGTAAATGAAACCAGATTATGCCTTCCTCCCCGGCACCCCCCCCCCCCCTCCCCTCCCTCCTCCTCCCGTGGCGATTGTCATGTGATAGCAAAGAGGTGGCACATTAATGGAGCGCCTCTACAGGGGTCTTTTCTGCTCATGTCACTACATAAAACTATCAGATGGTTAGAGGGAGGCCATGGAGGCATCCACTTAGCTCGTCTCGCCGAGGACGCCAAATGAAGTCCATTCAGCTCCGCTAGCGGGACAAGCCGACTTACTTTTTTTTTTTTTTTTTGCGAGGAGGAAAGACTCACGCAGCAGCCGCCTTTTTCCATAAATGTGCGCCGCCCGCCCGCCTGCTCTCCACAGAGGCGCACCGCCGGGCCGCTTTACGCACAGCGCGACCGCAGCCGCGCCCGCTCCGAAACTTTCCTCAGCGGCTGTTTTCATGAAGAGCGACAAGATCTTACCAAGGAATTAAGGGAGACTACTTTTTTTATTGCTTTTTTTTTTCCCCACCACCCTGAGAGAACAACAACAACAACAGCAACAGCGAGGATGCCGCGTCCGGGGAGAAACACGTACAGCGACCAGAAGCCACCTTACTCCTACATCTCCCTCACTGCCATGGCGATCCAGAGCTGCCCGGAGAAGATGCTGCCCCTCAGTGAAATTTACAAGTTCATCATGGATAGGTTCCCCTACTACAGGGAAAACACCCAGCGGTGGCAGAACTCCCTGCGACACAACCTGTCCTTCAACGACTGCTTCATCAAGATTCCCCGGCGCCCGGATCAGCCAGGTAAGGGCAGCTTCTGGGCTCTGCACCCCAGCTGCGGGGACATGTTCGAGAACGGGAGCTTCTTGAGGCGCCGCAAACGCTTCAAGGTGCTCACCGCCTCCGACCACCACCTGGCGCCCAGCAAGCAGTCGGACGCGGCGCATTACCTGCAGCAGCAAGCCAAGCTGCGGCTGAGCGCCCTGGCCGCCACCGGCACCCACCTCCCCCAGATGTCCACCTACAACCTCGGGGTGTCCCAGTCGTCCACCTTCAAGCACCCGTTCGCCATCGAGAACATCATCGCCAGAGAGTACAAGGTCCCCGGGAGCCTGGCGTTCTCCACCATGCAGTCCATGTCGGCCGGGTACCCGCTGCACAACCAGCTGACGAGCGCGTGGCCGCACATGTACAACAGCAGCGTCATCGACACGGCGGCCCCGATCTCCATGGCGAGCGGCGACTACAGTGCCTACGGGGTGCCCATCAAGTCCCTGTGCCACGGGGGCCAGTCGCTGCCGGCCATCCCCGTGCCCATCAAGCCCACCCCGACCTCCATGACGGGCTTCTCGGCGCTCCCCCCGCACATCCCCGCCTTCCTTTCAAACTCTCCGCAGTCTCTGAGCCCGACGTCCCCACAGACAGCGACGAGCCAAAGCAGCCCCGCGACCCCGAGCGAGACTCTGACGAGCCCCTCCACACTGCAGTCCGTGGCGGTGCACTGACCGGCCGGACCCCCCCCCCTACACACACACACACACACACACATGCACACACAAACACATGCACACACACCTGTGAACAGACTGCAAGCCGGCTCCATGTCTGCCCCCCCCACCCCCTACACCCTACACACACACACACACACACACACACACACACCCTTTGAAACCAATCCCAAAGTTTATATTTTCCGTCGTCGGAAGCTATCAAGGCGAGTTGCGGAGTTGCATATCGACTTTATTTGTGTATGTGTTGAATGTGTCGCTTTAAATCGTGTCATAGAAGTCCAGCACAGGATCGCACAGCAAAGTATTGCTCTTGAAAATATAAATTATTTGATAGTTCTATTTTTTTTTTCTTTCTTTCGGTTTATTGTGAAATGTGAGTGTTTGAACGTGGAGCCACCGAGAGGAGGGAGGGAAGGGGTCTTTTTTTTTTTGGAGAGGAGGAAAAGTTTTGGCACCATCAGCTTTGATTTTAAGTGCTTGTAATTCCCGTGGCAGTTTTCTTTAAATTCAGTTTTATCAAATGGCAAAAAACCCTTTGCACCGTTTCTATGTGACCACTGTAATGTTAAAGAAATTAGGAGGCGATGGCTCCGTGTTTTTGTTTGCTTTTTTTTTAAACTCCTGGAGTTATGGGTAAGGGAAAACCAAATAGGACTAGGATTTAGATTTGTCCTTACCGTTCCTGTAAAAAAAAAAAAAAACACACACACACACACACATACGAAAAAAAAGACAAAAAGAAAATGAAAACAGACGAAGAAAGCAAACTGAGTCGTGAAATCCTCTGAGACGTCCTCAAAATGCAAGATGTGAATATTGCAAATAACTGATACTGAAATGTTGTAAAATGCACTTTTTAGTTTTATGTTTTAGATATCTATTTTCCAGAAAATGTTCTGTGAAGCATTTAATTTAAAAGGCTGTGGTGACCATGTGTATCAGATGCTGTAAATTTGTACTTTTTGTTTCATTTTGTTTGTTTGTTTGTTTGTTTTTTTAGGTAAAGCATGCATTCTAAAAAAAAAAATAATTTGTGTTGGTACTGTTGTTGTTATCGTTGTCGTTTCGTTTTCTTTTCGTTTGTTTGTTTTATTATATATATATTTTTTTTGCAAGCATGCGTGCTTTGGAAAAGTGTGCAAACAGTCTGCAATGAATTGGAAAAAAAAAAAAACTGGTCATCGAAATATTTTCTCATTAAAAAGTGAAGCAAACAATCAAGAAATGTTTCCGAAGATTTAATCAAAGGCGATGCCACACATCGCATTTACTGTTATTTGTACCGTGGTTATTATGCCTTATGCTCACTATTAGTTATTATAAATCTCAGACAGCACAGTTATTATTCAACTGGTAGAAATTCTCTTTTTAACAAAATCGGATATCACTCCTCAATAATAATAATAATAATAATAATAATAATAATAATAATAATAATAATAATAGAGATTGCTATCCGGACCTGTGTGATTTCAGAGTGCAGAGGAGCTGCAGAGGAGCAGTGGGAGAGAAATGAATCGTGCAGTGCATTAGGATGCATGGAGCTGCGATGCCATGGTCACAGCGCAGACAACCGGCCTCATTCATCAAGCTGCTGGCTAAACACAATTAAGCCCAACAATAAACATTTAGAAAAGCTTCACACGGCGTCCCGATTCATATCCCTCCATATTTACCACCTCTAACCGCACGGAGGCAGATTAAATAAGTGCCATGTTGATTTTTTATTATTTTTTTTTATTATCGTCTATTTCCATCTCATTTTCCTTTTTAAATTCCTATTCGGGGTGACTTTATTCAACAGGTTTGTAAATACGAGACATCTGTAAAATAGTTTCAGAGTTTCTCAGATGAAAAAAAAAAGGGAAATAGATAATAAAATAACGCGCCTTTTCTGCCTCCCCCCGCAGAAAGAAACAGCCTATTTCGGGGTATTAAACAAATACATTAGGATTCCGTCACTCTATGCAATCGAGTAGATCAAATAAAGGGTCTCGGGCCACTTCATTCTCCCTCATTCACTCGAATTGAAAGTGCAAAGAATAGCAAACTTAGACTGGGCCACCAATGTAGATTTAGCCCTTTTTCAGCAAGACAAAAAGACTGATTTTTCACAAACACATTGCTGACTGGGGAACTAGGAAACGAGCTGCAAGACCCTTTTGGAATTTAAATCCACCCCTCCCCCATGGACTGTTTGGACAACGGTGTTAGTTTTTTTTTTTTTTTCTCCCTCCCCACTTTGTGCATTTGTGTGCGTAACATTAATTCTGACTCTGGATGATTAAATGTATTGAAACAGAAACGCCAGATTACAAGCTTTAATTTGGAATCAGATGATTTTTTTTTTCTTTTCCCCCCCATTTGGCTGGTCGTCACAGTCACATTAAAACTACTTAAACAAACAGGAGGAAGTTTTCAGTAGTTCAATTCAGCAACACCTGTGTCTCACGAGTTTTTTTTATTTTAAATGTAACCACATATAGTGACAAATATAACCAATGTTTACAACATATTTATACTTGTGCATTTTTCTCTTCATGTCAGTGTGCTTCACTTTTTCTTATATTGTCTATATTGCACTGTTATAAGTACAATGTTTATGTAAAAAAAGTCTCTCTCTATTTCTCTCTCTCTCTACCTATCTATCTATGATCTATCTATCTACATATACATATATATGATGCATACATATATACATATATATGTATATATGTATGTATATAGTTAGATAGATAACTGTGTGCAATTTTGTGAATAAGATGTCATTCATTGTAAAGCCATCCTGGTGAAATGTAAAAAATAACCAAAAGTTCTCATTTGATGTATGATGTGCAATATTCAAGGGGCACATTGCATTTTAAAAAGGCAAAACCCTGTCAGTCTGTAATGTTTTATGGCAGGGCGCATGTTTGGCAGACGAACATGACAACAACTATGGCTGAAATGTTGCACAGCAATGGCACAAACTCAGCCTTGACAAACAGGATAAGGGGCGTTGTTCGGCTGCCACCCCATTACAAATAAATACCTTCAACTTTTCCTGCACCAAATGTTCACACAGGAAAATTAGTTTAACCTCGGAGAGAGAAACAGTGAACACTGCAGTTAAGAAAAATTATGTTACAGGTGGGGGAGAGTCAGAAGACATATTAGAGCTTGAAAGGAGAAACTCACCTGACACTCAATGAAATTGAATAATCTGGATTTTTTTCTGAATAAACTCCTTAAAAATAATTCTTTTGGACACTACGAGCTTTCTTATCTACAAACATGATACAAGACTTTATTTCTTTCATCATTTTTATCCAAGTCACTTTTTAGCCTCTCTGTCCTTCCATGATAATCTGTCATTACTCAGATTAAATCCTCCACATCTTAGTAGCATCTCTGTGAACTCACTTGTATAACCCAAGTCTGCATTGTCCTTGTTTTCCTAACTATGTTCCACTTAGACAAAGAAGAAGGTCATCCTAGGCAGGGAATGAAATATAGACCACATGCAAAACCCCAATGTTGTAGTTTAATTAAAATAATTCATTAAAGTGGAGGCCCAAGGTAATTAGCATGTATAATTTATGATTTGCTTAATGCATGCAGGCAGTGGCCTCCGCAATAAACTCAACTTAACCTCAAGTAGGCAACTGATACGGACAGGGTGCTGTTATTTACTGTGTGTTTATTGTTTGGATATTTGTCAAGAGGAAGCAAGTGTTTCATAAAACCCTGGCCGTTATCTGGCTCCCACTGCACACAAACATCTTATTTGTTTATGGGTTTGTCTTGTGGATTTATGCTCACTCATAAGAGCAGCTGTCAGATTTGTTGTGTGAAGGAGAGATATCAGGAATGGCCCTCACTTTTGGTGTTTTATTTGCCTATTTATTTATTTGCCGTGGCTGTGCTGCTGGTCACCGCCGCTGAAAAATACTTTATGTCGGCTCTTTGAGCTGACAGAATGAGGACGTGGACGAAGAAGCACAAGGTAGCCCCCCCCCCCCTCTCTCCACAGCCGAATGTCAGCGCTGACTTTTAGAGGAAGAGGCGAAACAATCAGTGATAGACAAAACTTGCATTAATTATGCTCAGCAAATGTGTCAATCCCTGACAGGGCTTTGGCATTTTGAAACGTGGCCAGTGGCTATAGTTTATTATTTCTTGCAAGTACATGTAGTTTTTTTTTAATATAAAAACAACAAAGTAAAACAAATATTTTCAGATGGAGCTGTGGACCACGGTAAACAGATTTATTTTAGTGGTAAGCAGAGCAAAGTCGTTCTCCTGAAGGGCGGGAAAGCAGCCACTGGTAGAAAAATCTCTATTATCTGACACACCAAGATCATTTTAAGGCATTTTTTTGTGGAAATTATTTATAATTTGCTCTTACGTTTATCTCAGAAATCAGCCTTCTGTTTTATGTGACATGACTGAAAAAAATGACACAGCATGGGAATGACAAGTGAAACTCGCCTTCCCCTGTCCCCACAGCACACGTCTTCATCATGAGCCTGTGTGGTCAAATCATCGGTCATAATGTGTGAATCCCCGGCTAAATACATTACATGTCTGTGTCAGAGGGCAAAGGGCAGGTATAGCAGGGCAGCTGGAGGGAGAGGCAGGGGGACGCAGCAGCAGTCACGGCTGGCTCAGCCAAACACCCATGTGTGCATGAAATTAGAGTGTCAACATCTGATTCATGCTGCCGGGTGATAACTGTGAAACAAATTATGTCAGCGGGTGGCAGCGGCGAAATTCCACTGAGCTGCGGCAGACAGTGGCCGTGTGGAAGTTATAGCAGGCCATAGATTGTGTTTTATAAACTGTGGTGGAACTTTTTATGGGATGAATTTGAAAGGTTCCCAGTTCACGTTCCAGCCCGTCGCAAGAAAATGAGTGAAAATATATTTCAGAGAACTGTGTTTTCTTGAGCTGCAGACAGTGAAATTTAAGCTCCCTAATGGAAGTGGGTGTCGTAAAAGAAGATCTAATGGTCCTAGGAAATGGGGTGATAATTGTTATTCAAGATAAGGATGCATATTGTCACAGGCGGGGAGTGAGGTGCAAATGAAAGAGTCCCTACTCTGAAACTGTCAGCAGCAAAACAAGTTTTTTTTTATGGATAAAATCTTCACATTCAGGGAACACTGACATCTTTTCAAACACAATCTTAAGTGAAAATGCATTTTGCAAACAGTAATCTGTTACTCTTGATGTTCCTTGTTTTTTTTCAGGAGTTTTTCCCAAATCGTGTGCCTAAGGTTAAGGAACACCACATGTTGTACAGATTATAAAGCTATTTCAGGCTAATTTTCTCCAGTTGCACAAATAAATGCTGACTTGAAGAATAACACCAGACGTGATATTCTTTCACTGTAGTAACAGTGTAGCCACAGTCACTGACGCTTTTCCACTTTCAGTTAACATTATGTGATGCAACACCCCGCTGCCGTCTCTGGATCGCCTGTCATTGGCTCCTGAGCGTGTGCAAGTGTTGGGCGGGTCGAGACAAGGTGAGAGAGACAACCAGCAGAGAACCATCCATCAACGTTGAGGCTCCAGCCCTGTCACATCAACCCCAACCTTACATCTGACAACCGTCTCACATTTTCCTCTTCTTGATTTTTATAGTTCGAACAGGCTCAGCAAAAGGTTATATCAGTATGGTTTGGATTTTCTTTTTCTATACCCACATGGGCTAAAGTGTTAATTGCTGATCTGCCGTTTCCAAGAGTTTAATTAGGCATACCAGTAAAGGGTGTGCTCTAAGAGCCAAAAGTGTCTCTCTTGCTCTGTCCCAACTTGTCTCGACTAGTATTGTAAATCTCTGAAACTGAGCACTGGATGATTATATTTAACGTTTGATTCAAAGAAGTCTTGCGGCTAGGGACCGACCAAATGCTTGTTTGTGCAGAACCCCAGTGTGGGAAGCCAGCTAAATACAAACAAGCTGCTTTAATGAAGGTACTTAACAGATTTGACACCACAACGTTTTTGGTTCTCAAGTGCTTTAGCTGCTAGGTGTGAGAAGTGTAACAGATTCTGTGGATTTTAGCAGCCCGCTATTTCCCCCTTTAAACACGGGACGGAAAGCTAATTCATCGCCTCTGCTTTGGATCTTGTCCTACCCTCTCCAGCCATAAACTAACACTTACACAGGACTTCAAAGGTCCGCGAGGTAGCAAAGGTGAGAAAATGCCCCATGTCTACTCGGGGGCCAGTTTCCTTCCAGAGATGAGATGGAGCTGATTAGCGGGAGTGCGCGGTGAGCCCCGTGGGGCAGCAGCTGGAGGAGCACTCCCCATGGGAGCGGGGAGAGGTGTGAGTTTTGACAGCTCCCGTCTCTCCCCTCTGGATACTGCAGGGTCAGGGCACCCTCAACGGGCCCTGGCTCCGCGCTGAATAGGAAGTCAGCAGTAATTGCCATTCAGCCAGTGGGACAGAAACAGAGGCAACAATAACCAGCGAAGAACACACAGCCCGTTTCCTCTTTGTCTTGATGTGTTTGAGGAAGGATGCTACCTCCTCTCTCCGGCAGAACAAAGCCGCAATAAAGTTCTCACAATCGAACGCGGCCTCGCAGAAGTTGCCGAGGAAGGCGCATCGCTCTGGCGTGGCGGCGCACTCGAAGCCCTTTTTCCGATCCCAGAGAAGGCCCAGATGGCTTCCTTGTTATTGCATAACAAGGCCTGCATTGTTTTGTTAATGTAACTTCATCTGTCTTTGATCTAATCTCATGTTGTCATGGCCAGTGTGAAAATCCCTATCAAGTGCATGATCCGGCACTACACTCTTTGTGATTGTGATAATCTCCCGCTATTGAAATTCCACTTTGTTCCTTTGTTTCTTTGTCAGCGGACACAATGCGGGGTTAATTAGCAGCCACTGGTAACCCCTGCGTTCCTGGATGCTTCATCACCGCTGAAGTGTACCCTACACTGGGGCCACTGGCACTGACGAGACCAAACACGAGGCCTCGAGCCAATTGAAAGTGAGCAGGACACAAACGCGGCAGCAACTTAATCCCTTTCAGGCTAACGCGCGGGCCTCGAAAGTATCAGCTGTAATTGTTTCTGCGCGTCATTAATTGCTCTCGTCATTGTTTACTCGGGGGTGAAAACACACAGAGGAGGAACTGACTGAGCCAGCGAAGCATCAGGACACGTTTGACGGAGGCAGCCGCGGTGATGGCGTTTGTCAAACAGTGGAAGGCTTTAATGCGGGTTATTATCTGATTTCCGAGATGTCACAGTGTAATTTTCTGTTTCTTCTGCAGTGCAGCAGCTCTCGGTGCAGCGCATTTATCTGCAATATTGCCCTTCCGCCACTTCAGATCTCCCCGTTCCCTGGTGGTCTAATTTATGTTAAGTCACAAACCTCCCCTATGGCTGTTTTGAAATGTTCAGAATGGAGACTGTGTGCTCCAGGTTTATGCCAGCGCCACAATCCCCTGTATAATTGTTCTCCATGGGAAAGCACATCTCAGTGAAACCATCTGCAAGTCCATGGGGCAGTTTCCTAAGAATGAGTGGACTTCTTAGGGGGTTCCACTGCAATCCAGTTTCTCTTGTGAAGCAAGTAATTAATTCAAATCTCAGGAAGTCAATAGCTGCCCGGATCAGAGGCACGTAGCACACAGCTGCTGATACCTCCGAACACACTGCTTGTCTTCTCAGGAAGCTGCCAAACAAAAAGGTTACAATGGGCGCACACACCCGTACAAGGCTGAGATAACACTAATTTTAAACAGATTTTTTTTGTGTATCATACTTTGCACACTTCATTAATCTGAATCGTTGCGATGGCGAGAGTCACCAGGACTCTTGGGAGATGGGGCTCTTTATGAATGATGTAATGTGCTGTCATTAAACAAAGCTTTCAAGGTTCTGTGGTTCCTCTAGCTACAATTATTTTCTCTTCCATTGATGAGTTTTGTTCCCTGAAATGGAAGTTGAGATAACTAAATAACCTCACACAAAATATCTCACCGTAACATAATACCGTGACTTAACTTGGCAGGGTTTTGGTTTCCCAAATATCATCTTCACGTGGAGTTGAACTTCCCAAAATTTGTGCACAAAGACTCTTCGCCACTCTCTGTGGCAGTTTTTGTGATGATGTGTTGAAAAAAGTGGCGTTCCTCTCGTTTTCCACTTTTTTTTTTTGGGTCATTAAATTCATTAGCAAAAGCGTAGAATGATGAAATGGGATGAAAGAGCCAGGGCAGCACTTTAAGAACCACAAACGAACATCACTTGCTTTTCTGCATCCATCTTTCTTCTTTTGCAAAGTAGAGCAGAGGAGAAGAGCGAGCCACGTCCGGTTATTTATTCTTTAAGTCGACCGGTCAGGCTTTGCGCCACCACATCTCTGATTTTGGAGTCATTTCAAGGGAGAGAACTTGAAGGTGCTGGGCTATTTTAGACCTGAAATCAAACCGAGGTCTCCTCCACTTGACAAGCGTGATCGCCGAGCATCAGGACAGGAAGGCCCGGTGTGTGGGGAGCGAAAGTGTCAGATTCGCAGGCACTTTAACTCCCTCTCCCCTTTTCCTGGAGACAGGGCAGGGCTGGGCTAAATGCTTCGCTGGGCTGCTCCCTACGGCTCATTGTTATCCAGCCCATGGAGGAAGCCACTGCTGTGCTGTGTCTCTGACAACAAGTGTAAATAAGGATCTAAATAACAAACATCGGAATGCAAGCCCGTGTGTCACAGTGAGCTTCACAGGGCTCCGCTTGAGCTCCACACAGGCCACCTTAATGACTCGGTCAAAGGGAGCGTGCAATGGTCGGCTAATTTCCTTTCTTTGGAATCATTAGATGGCACTGTAGTGGACAAATGAAAAGCAGGGCCAGTGTGTATGTGTGTGTGTGTGTGCTATGGATTACTGGTTTTGGCCTTGTTGTAAAGCCCCAAAGACCAAAGAGCTAAAAACAAGTCAAAATCTCGTTTTTCTACATGTGACGTAGCATCTCAAATGTTCATGCTGTGATTTGGAGGAGTATCTCAATTTCATCTGAGCTTGCAACATGGAATGAATTCAAATACCTTTCATCCAACACTCCGACATCTTCCACAGCTCTTCCTCACATTGTTTATTCATACCAGTTTGATGATGAACATCTTGTGGAAAATGCCACGACGTGGAGTGATTGACACCGTGTCTGTGCCCTCCAGCGCTGAATGAATTACAAGACTTATTTGCGATTTACAGGTTTCGCTATCTCAAGTGGTCCTGTAGTGCAAAGGCCCTGCTAGATTCGCAGCTTTGTCTCGTGTTTCACTCTGCAACAGAGGACTTGCAAAAAGAAAGTTACAACCCATGTCCAAAATGCTCTCGACCCCTTGTTATTCAAACTTAGACGGATATTTATTTAATGTCCTCGTTGCTGTTTCTTATGAGGGGAAAGTAAACATTTTTGTTTGCACGTGATTTTTCGGATTGTGACTAAATCCCCACCGTGTCGCCTGAGTCTCTTTCCACTTGACCTTTGACAGCCAGGAGCCCCCACTTCTTATGGCAAAGGAGTGTGTGTTGTGCAGCTTTATGGAGGGTCCTCCAGCATATCACAGAGTTATGGGCCTACCTCCTCCTGACGCCCGCGCTCTGGTTCGGACGAGAGCGTCATGCAGGGATGGAAAAGGGCTTGGCCTTCTGGCCACAAATCAGCCGGGAAAGCAAGCTTGTATCTTCAAAGGGTGGGCTTCCCCCCTGTGATTTACAGCCCCCACAGAGACGAAGTTAGGCACGGCCACTGTCTCTGCACCTGGGCCTTTATCAAGCAGCCAGGATGAGCTCTTTGCAGAAGACATTCAAATGTACAAGGACCAGATTAGGCTGACTCAATCTTCTTTTGCCCGGCAAGAGAAAAAAAAAGAAAGGGAACCGGCTGACTTCAAAAAGACCCCTTTCCCTCTGCTTCTTGAATGAGTGAAAGGGTTTGGGAATGAAAACAGCCTTGTGTATTCAAAGTGCTAATTCACAACTTATTCCTCTAATACACTCATGAAGCACTTTTAATTGTGTTAGTTCGCATTCCAAAGGCATGTTTGTAGCTTTTAATTGGAGGTCTCTTTGAAATCATTGAAATGTATGACTTGTGGGGCCAACTTAAACAGTTCTCATGTGCTTGGCGTGGAGGCTTGCTGGCTTTCATTCCCAGATCTGGGTGGCACTCCAGTATTGGCCATTAGAGTCAAAGAGGTCCTGAAACTATGCAAATACATAATTTTTTAAATATATTGTCATTATATTATATAGGTAAAATGTTTTTTTTCTGGGAGAAATGTTCTGGTGATTATTGATAGCAACTGAAAAAATATACAGTGA
>JAOXYL010000090.1:11808780-11820805 GCA_028564955.1 Terapon puta
ATGTCATATATCTAAATACAAATGTAATATGATCAATAAATTAGATTTTCTCATTCAAAAAAATCTTGAATAAAAACATTTAAATTGTCAGAGCTAACTTTCACTTATTTAGGTATTTTATTTCTATATTTCTATTTACATATGAACGTCTATAC
Organism: Terapon puta; assembly: GCA_028564955.1. Classification (NCBI taxonomy): domain Eukaryota; kingdom Metazoa; phylum Chordata; class Actinopteri; order Centrarchiformes; family Terapontidae; genus Terapon; species Terapon puta. The sequence continues at coordinate 11,808,936 of JAOXYL010000090.1, forward strand.
TTTTATAACTGGGAGATGTGTGTTTGTGTGTGTGTGTGCTTGTGTGTGTTTGTATGTCCTGTGTTTGTGTGGCAGACGGGAGGAGTGAGGTCCACAGCATATTTCTCTGTCAATCTTGTCCACGGCGTTCAATACACTTTGGCAACCTCTGCAGGTCTCAGTTACTTTTTTCAGATAAACTATGGACTTCTTTCTCCCTGAGTGAATTCTTTCTTAAGCCATTGGGCCTTCCTCCCCTGAATCATCCTTTAATCCGGAGAAAAGGCCCCGAGAACTGGCTGTCATTTAATGCTGCCACTGCCAGGACTCTTAGCTTAAATAAAGTCAGTGTAGCATGAATCTAATTCTGTGGATGTATGGGCCTGGGACGGTGAATGTTGCGTCTGGAGAGCCAGTCCTGCTCAAAACCTCCGTGCGAATGCCTGGCGACTGCACAGTTACCCACAGTGAAAGGACCACCCACTTAGGGTTGAGAGGGGATTTGAAGCTTCCCTGCCTGCTCATTCCTTTCCAGGCCTTTTCTGATACTGTTTGCAGCTCATCCAATTGTGCCACTCTTAACGTTACTCTCCAGCTCAGTGAAAGCAAGCCTCAGCTGCCAATCTTGCTTTTAGGATGATATCCGTGTGTATGTTGATACATCTTGAAGGATTTCCTGAAGACCTTGAGCATACTTTGCAAGATCTTGTTAATAGCTAAATTTATAACAAACAGAGACTCTTCAAATATTGGATTTAGTCTCTGCTTTCCCTTTTTTGTAGCACAGAATATACATATGAATAGGACAAATACCATTTTTTGCACTTCTTTTTTATAAAATATCTGGTGAATCTGACCTTTATAAAATGTTATAAAACAGCAACAATATTGTCGTTATTGTGTTGGCCACATATAGAGGGAGAAATTAATTAAGGGCAATTTTATAATTAAATAAAAATGCTATTTATTCCTCATTGCAAAAGGACATGCAGAAATCTCAAACTCTCAAATTTTGTGTTAAAGCATGGCATAATTTTCGCGAATGCTGCTGTAGTTTTGAATTTCAACGCTTTACACACAACGTCCCCGGGGCTTCTCTCTCTCCGCTTTTGCCAGTTTTCTTTGAGGTCTTGTATATTTGGATTTCCCGCTTCACTGCTCCACCCCAACATGTTCATTTCCAACTGCCCATCTCCATTTACAACCTGTTTTTATCAACTTTTTCCACAAAGCACAACAAAACAGAGGGAGGGCAGCCTCGCTGCTCGCGGGGGGCTAACACAGCCAGGAACATTGTCCATGAACTTCTCCTCATCTCCATCCCCCAGTGTTATAGACAAACAATCCTTTCCATATGCAGTGGAAGGGGTCATGGCGTTAACAGAAGGAGGAATGCTTTGGGGAGAAAATATTGTTCAGCAATGACACAGAAGTAATTTGGGTCTCACTGAGTGATTTCATCAGGGCCTTTTGTTGCCTCAAAGTGTTTGACCCAGAGGTCCCTGTCAGCCCTGTTGTTAATGGGAGTTGGAGCAGAGTGACAGCCCCAGAAAGTAAAACATTTTACTACTAATAGTGGGCCTCCAGAGGCTTAGGCATAAATATTTAAGCTCCTCTCCCTTGTCCCAAATACTGGGGGGTCTCCATGGTGCATTTATCTATAATGCAAGAAAAAGAGCAAATATATCCGCTGGATGCTACTATACCGGCTTGTTGGCATTTTTTCCCCCCTCAGAGTTGTTGAATGAAACAAGAGAGTATGTTAAGTAAAAGTTTCTTTTCATTAAGCAGCAGCACTGGATGTTGTTTTTAAGCCTCCTTAAGCCTCCACCTAAAAAATATCAACTCCTATCATCAGCAAGGTCCGAGGAGTTCTCCCTAATATAGCCCAGTGTGGAGAAAAGGTACTAGCTTGGGCCTATTTCTCAAAGTAAACTTCATTAAAAAGGCTATGTGGCTTGTGAAGGTGGTCTGACGTGCCTTGAATGATGGTCTCCACAAACAAAGCTGCTACACAAGCCATCGAATTATCTCTGTCAAACTTTGGCGTAATCTGAGCTGATCCTCTTAAAAATATTTAAATGAAAACATTTGCACATCAATGGGCTCCATGGCAACACTGTGTGTATTCTTCTTTGGGGTGCCTCTTTAACACTGAGCTTTAGAAAAGCACATCTCCTCTGTTGTGTTGACAAACAACAAAACAAACAATATTAAATGGAGGAGCCGGAGTTTTTCACATCCTTGATGGATAGAGGAATCTGAAAGGGCGAAGGAACCCGGGTTGAATGAACACTCAAGTTTGAGATGCGGGTAATTATATGATTGGTGCTCGGGCTGTGCTGTTATACATGGGCTATAAACCAGAGTGAGAGCATTTTGAAGAAGATGACCAAGGTTGTGCGAGTGAATCTAATGCAGGACTCTTCATAAGTATTCACTGAGCCGCCTCATCAGGACTTTATAGCTGCATATTATTGCTCTCCATGGTGAGACCTGCGAGGAGCAACTCTCCCCCTAGTGGCAGAGAATAAATCAGCCCACATGAACTTCAAATCATCTCCCAGCTCAGGTCTGACTCCTTTACCCAAACAGCTCCGGCGCGCTCCTGAATACATTATTTCACAAACCCGGGCATTTTTTCACGGGTGCTGCTGTTGCAACAAAATGTGATTATGTTTGTGAAAATAATAGAGCTTCCGCGGTACTTCCTCTGCATTCTGGGAAAAAAAAAAAAAACAGGGGCGACATATTAATATAGCTTGTGGCTTAATTGGGTTTTGGATGGTAGATTAATTAATTTGTGGCTAATAGGCACAAACATGAGAAAACAAACTTCTTTACTTTAAGCTCAGGCTGCACATGCATCTAAGTAAGTAATGTAAATTATGCAGATTGTGTTGATTATTCTGACAAAGAGGTTTTTGTAAGAGGTGCTTTAAAAGATTACTCCTTCCTGGCATTTTATCAATTGTACACTTCCATAAATAAGTTATGCTGCAGATGTGAATTATTAGTCTGCTTTGCTGTAACAAATACTGTGCAGTGATTAATGACGTGGGTTGTTTATAAGTGAACTAATATCATCAGTTTTACAATACAATAGCATGTAGATTATATAATTTACCACAAATACACCCTGCTACCAGTTAATAAAAATAACGCAATACAAATATGAGTCTTTCTGCCAAAGTGCTAAAACTTTCACTGTTTCAGTATCAGTATCAACTTCACTTCAAGCTCATTATACTTTTCCATTCCTTTAAATCCGCAGCTTCCCGAGAAGAAACTGGATCTCTGATGCAACGCACAAAAAAAAGATCTGGGGTTCAGCTCAGCCTTGTAACTCTGCTGCAATCCACGCCTGCAAACTGATAGCTTACAGAAATAGAGCCCCCCTGGTCCTTAGCATAAAATGTGCTTTAATCAGCAGAACATCAATTAACAGTTGGAAATAAAATGTCACCTTGCCGTTTCAGGGGAGAGGGCTTCTCCCCTCCAGCTTTCACTTGGAAAACTTTTCTGTTCTTTCTTATGGTAATTTTCTGATTGCACTGTGTGCTAATGCCATTTTCATTTACTGGGGGTGTTAATTATATTTGCAAAGTTTTAAAACTCAACAAAGCAATTAGAGCCAAATAGCTGTACCCGAAAATGTCAGTATTCAAACATGTTTTTTCAGAGCCCCTTGTTATTCTAAGTTTTGTACTAGGAAGTGTTGACTGAGACATGCTTTTGACACAGCAGAGACAGATTAATTGGAGTAGTCCGGAGGGCTGGAGAATTCAATATAATTTTAATTTTAAAATAAGCTTTACTTTGATATGCAAGCTCAAACAAATGCACAATTTTGAGATATTGTACAAAGCCAACGTTAATTCCTCATTGGTGGAAATTCAAGCAATATGTGTTGCACAACAAAACAAATGAGCTTTGTTTGTCTTTAGAGAAGATCATTTTCACATACACAAACAAATCTAATACCTAAGATAATGTGTGTCAAATACCATACATTCATTATGTTCAGTACAATATAAATTTCATGTCTTTTTTTGTCAATTAAAGTGCAAATGTTTCAGTGCAAGGTCAGGACACTATCCACCTCCTCTGCAGATTTGGTCCAAATAATGACTTTGGATCCTTTGGATGTACCATGAGACTACGCTGAGGTGGGACTCCGCAGCGTATATATCAGCCAAGTCCTCCCCATGTGATAATTCTCCAAAGTTAAACAGCCATAAAAGGCTTGAGAACTCTGACCTTCACAATCTAACTAAGCAAGAGAAGCCAATGATGTGGAACAGACCCGTCGCGGCACTCACATGATGATAAACTGCGCTCCAGCTTTGCTAAAAAATAACTGTATGTCTTCGATGACATATATAGCGCCAGCATTTCAATACGATCCCAATTTATTTTGCACTAAAATGGTTTATTGTCGGCTATAAAGCATATGCAGCAAGAGGCGGAAGGACGAGGCTGCTTCAGTGCAGCGAGCGTGTCTCAAAGGCATATTGTTCTCTGTGCAGCTCAAGAGCACATCTCAGTGATGTGCCTCAGCTCCGAGAGGAGGCCGTAAAAACTATCAAAACTTATAAACCTTATCATTAGTCTGCCTCTTGTCACTCATTCCTGCTACTTTACTCACAGTTACATGTTTTCGTTCGACGACTTTCTACAAACTTATGAAAAACTTCTATCGTAAGTGGGAATTTTGGCACAACAAAAAAAATAATTTGATCTCATAAGAGGTGTTTTATAACAACACCCACTCCCCCCCCCCTCACCTCCACAGCCACCACACACACACACACAAATCCAATGAATTTACAGACATTTAGGCTCCCGAGCAGTATTTGTCACTTTGTGTCAAAAAGTTATCATAGAGAATAAAATGGGGGGGGAAACAAAGAGCTTCTGCTTGTTGTGAAGCTCTGTCACGATACAGGGGTCATTTACAATCCTATAACATATTCAGACGCCGAGCAGATAAGCGAGCGATACATCTTTCACCATGCCTGCCCTTCACACTTGTCATAGCAGCACCATAAACAGCATCCATAACAATTGAACCCACAGAGGGAAAACCTCCGATATGCAGAGGAGCCTGGAGCTAGGGCATACTTTGCTAAGGAACTGATGTGTTATTCAAGCCGCTGTGAAAATACGAAAAAACATCGCTCTCGTGACAGGCAATACGTTCTCAGCAGGAATTGTATTTTGCAGCAAACAGCCCTATAATTAATGAATAATGTAGTGTTTAGTGAGAGCGCTCTATTATTTGTATACTTGGTGGAGGGAATCTTTACGGCTGTGTAATTAATCATAATTAAGAAGATTTTGACAAGAGCTTGGGGACAGAGCAGACAAAGCCCTCTCTCCATATTCCCAAGGAGGGCATGGTGAAATGATGGGAGGTAGGTATGCAGGCAGCTAATGAGATACCTTTCCAGCGTTGTGGGTCCTGTTGTGATCTTTGGTTTCCTCCTGTGTCAGGGGAGATCATTGAGGGTTACAACCGCTGGCTGGAGAAGGGAGGACGCGCGCCTCCTTGTTTCCCTTAACCTCCTCCTCAGATCTATTACAGTGCACTTCACGAGGCTAAGTACCATTTAATTTAGTCGCCCTCCCTTATTTATCTTCTGCTCGTGATTTATGGGGGTTCGAATGTATGCGCTGGAAATGTGGGGTGTCTCTTTACTGTGTCGGTCCGCAGATTTTCATATGATGTTGTGCAGACATCCCCTTCCTTCCTTCCTTCCTGGTTAATTAAATTATGATGGCACATTATAATAATTATCTCAACATTATAACAAGTTATATGTGGTAAGTGTTTATGTTGTTTGTTGTTCTTTTCCTCTCTTTAACATATATTTTAATTACATTTCCATATTTCTTTTCTCTGAGCATGCAGCTTTAATATATTTACATTTTCCTCCTGAATATAATATATTATTTTCATTTAACTCCTTAGATTGTTCTGATGGGTGATTTTTTTTTATCTTTAACAATCACTGATTATCCAGCTGAGTAAACTGACACAATCAAGATAAGCTTCAGTGTTTTTGAACAGAAGCTCTCGTTCTGTACTCTGTGGTACTTACAAGTAAAAGCGAGGTGTGAAAACACACTCAAATTACACAACTCAAGAGAGAGAGAGAGCGAGATATACTGATAAGACAGAGGTCAGCAACCTTAACATCGAGGAAAATTCGTGGGTGACAGCAGCCTGTCAGCACCTGTGTGCGTCTGGCTGGCTGTGTTAAAGGTGCGCGCGGCTGACTGCTTGATTAAAATCCTGGGACTCTTTAAAGTCCCGGAGAGTGTGAGATGAAGAGGCGCCCCGCGTGATGGACGACCTCGGCCCCTCGGCCCACCTCTCTAATTTTCCCTTTTGGAAGTGAGATGAGCCTGTCTGTGTCGGCGCGGTGAGTTAATTGCTCCTTGCGAGCAGCTCTGAGAAAGTGGATGACAGAGTGAGCATACCATCTGCAGCAGCTGCTTCCTGGAGGCTAATGCCCCGGGAGCACGCATACTGTCCTGACACTGGCATTTCTCACTCCGCGCTGCTCCTTCCAGACAGGAGCAATGACGCCTCAGGTTGAATAATTTAGCTGGCAATTCATCCACAAAGAGGGGCTGAGCTGGGACGGCCCGGGGGTAGCATAGTTTACACATGTTACATTTGCGTTGGACGCTGTAAATAAAGGAATGGACGAGTCTGACGCCGGTGAAAGGCCGGTCAATCAGTCGGTCGCTTTTTGAAGGTGGAGGTGAGGGGAGTGTGGTGTTAGAAGATTATCATGAGCAGTAAAGAGCGGAGATTTGTTGAGTGATCTGGAGAGCCGTCCCACTTGGCGAGGAGCTGAATTGTGTTTGATTTCATAAATAATTGCAGTCATCAGGGACACACATTGTTTTAGGCTTAACCGTGTTGTTTACCCATACCACATGTCTGAGGGAGAGGCACTGTTGTGGATACACATCGCCCTCAAGGAATCTTACCGAGGGCCCACGGTTGGCAAGTGTAATAAAGGCTTTTCCAGTGTGTGTGTGTGTGTGTGTGTGTGAATAAGTGAGGGAGAGAACTTAAAAGGGGAGAGAAAAACAACATGCATCTAGTACTTGAGGTATTTAGGCGAAGCTGTGAGCAAACACATCCGTGGCTAATGAGGCCTGGCATCTGGAGTGATGATTGGAATTCATCATAGCTTACTGTTGCTGCAGTGCAGGAGTGTTACGCTCCATCACTCAGACAACCACTGAAGACGAGTAGGAAAGCTTCTTTACCCCAGTGCTAACAAATTAACTGACACATATGTGGGCCAGAAAGAAAGTTGAAAAGAAAGGTGATTGATTGTTCCCTTGTTGCCTTCCTGTCAGCGCGGCCTCTGTCAGCAGAGGATACATGAAAGATGGAAGCTGTCTACGCCTCTGGCCCAAATCCCACTTTGCACTCACAAATGTAGAAATTCTTCGAAAATAACAAAAAAGCAAGAACTTTTCCTGTCCTCATGACCCCAAGAGTTTTCAGAATGAGAGGGAAGAAGAAATTTCTTTTGGAAGAGGTGTGGCGCTCACTTCCACGTTTGCTCATCAGAGCCTTGCGAGGAAGTCTCAGTGGTGGACTGTGCATGTGTGTGTTTTTGTGTGCAAATGTGTACACTTGCATGTGTGTGTGTGTGTGTGTGTGTGTGTGTGCAAGAGGGGAGGCTGATATGGAGAGACAGAGAGCGAGATGATGAGGAGTGTTTATGCTTCCTCTGCCTGTGTTTGGCGCGGGAGATGAAAGGGAGTGGAGGTGGAGGTGTGGGTGCAGGTGCTTGAATCTTTATCTGAGTGTCTCCCTGCACAGAGGAGGGACTGCTGCATCCCTATTATGGGTGAGTGCAGCGAGCTCAACAGTCCCAGTCACCCCTCAAAAACAGCAGCGCGGTGAAGCCGGCGTGGTGCCAATTAGGATGGAGCGAGCAAACATATGCCTCTCTCGGAAAAATCCTGATGAAAGTGCATATTGATGTCGTAAATTAGGGGAGCACAATAGATTGTTGGGTGTTTGTGTGTAAATGTTTAATTAACCTGCTTGCCTACATCACTGCTGAGCTTTGCAGCTAAGGAATCAATCTACTTAGCAACCCATTTAACAATACACGGCCCGCCTTGTATGACACATTCATTGGGGACAGCCGAGCAGTTGTTAATGTCTTCAAATTAACAAAGCCATTAACCCAAGTGATAATGGTCTGTTTCATGTGTATGTGCAGGTTGTCCAAGGACGATAACTCTGTTTAAAACCTGGGTCTAATTTTCTTTATGGCTCCAGGTGAGTTATCTGTATTTTAATGATCACAGACACGTTTAAATCAGGATGCTAATGACCGAGGATGTGTTCAAAGTAGCTGTGCTTAATCAGGAATGGAAAAGGGAAGTGTCTAATAGAAATGTTAATAATGATTAAAAGATTTGTGTTATTCCACGGTGTGAAATTGTCACTTACTGTTCACCCTCAGCTCTCAGTTTTAACAAATTCAAATATTTATCCAACATTTCTCCACTGCATGTGAGTGTTGTGTGTTGTGGATACAGAAATCTTTAGACAAATCTGGATTTTAACACCCATTAAGTTCCTCATGCTTTGCTCTTTTTTTTCCAACATTGGAACATAATAGTGAACAGTCTGCCCCCCTCCCTCCACCACCCCGCATGCCTTTTCTTTTTACAGAGATCACAGAACACAGAGGGGGCCATGATGACCCCATCCCAGAGGAGCCTGCTGTTTTGCCTGCAAGGTAAAGATCTGGGATGCAGAGGAGTTTTTTTGATTTAATCACCGTGCTCCGCAGTGCACAATGTGTACTAGGAGGAGATGGCAATTATAACGCCCATGCCGGCCTGCTGTCCTGCCCATGTGGTGATGTATTCCCCGGGGCCGTCATGGGGAGACGGCGGCGGGGGCACCGCCACCATGAAAGAGAGCAGAAATCCCCCCGCAGACACACCAGGCTTATCACTCTGTGCTAAGAGCCAATGACGAGCCGGATCACTGGGGTGTGCCACACTTAGTTAGCGCCTCCGTTTGAGCAGAATAAACACTTCAAAAACAAGGTGCCGGGTATTTTTCTGTTTTCTTTTGTGTGTACTTTTCTGCCAATCCAGAGACATCCCAGCACCACACTGACCCAGTTTACCTCCGTGCTTCAAATCGATTTGATTACACAGCTTTGTGTACAGTGGTTTCCTTTTTTTCCCCTAATCCTCATATTATTGTCATTCTCACGGTCCAGATTTAAAGTACCCCTTTGATTGTATTGTTTATACTAAGAGGAGAGGATATGGTATTGTGATACAATATTGATATTTCCATAAATAAGTTCTAGTGCCGGCTCTCCCACATACTGCATTCGTCAGACTTTTTCGCACTGAGAGGAACTAGCTCAACAACTTTTCATATTGGATCAATCCTACAAGGAATATTGTTGTTTATTGGCAAACATCCTGACACATCATCATACACAATGAAGCGGGCATGAATAATTAATATCCTCTCATACAAAATATTCACTCGCGCTCCAGTGGTGTTTACTCCCCTGCAGACATCCATACTGAGGATAACCTCTGCTGTTTAGAGGAGCTCTGCGTCTCACTTCCCTGCGCCGAATGCTGAGAAGTTACAAGAGACACAGTAACAACATAAAAGCAGCAAGAAATAGATCAGTAAATACACAGCAGCAGTGTTTAAAGAGTGGCTCGAAAACACTGTGATTGCGTTTCTGGAACCAGGAAAAATAGTGTAGTGTGGCAGCGCAGCCATGAACACGGGGACTGCAGAGAGACTCAGGCTAGAACCCGTGCACAGGTGAGATGAGACTGAGCTTAATCCGACTGACATTTAAACAAAGAGAGCCATATTTTTAACACACTAAAAGGAAGGTTTGTTTAACAGCCTATGAAAAAAAAAACCTTGCATTTATTATTTGATTATAATAATCATGTTCTTTTCGAATTCTTGAGGTCACATTAGTTAACTTTGCCCTGTCTTTGTCTGCTGTGTTTGTTCAGGCTTGGCACCAGCTGCTAACACGTGTTTGGATTAGATTAGATTTTACTGGCTGTGCAGATTTATGGTCTTCCTCCTTCAGGATTCCAAATGTTGCCTACATTTCTTTGCCGCCACATGAATCACGGCGCCGTTATTGTTAACACTTGTGCTACATTTGAGCACTTTCATATTAAAGTTAGTACCTCTGGTTTAGACTTAAACCAACAGCCTTACAAGTGAATTTTGTATACCTTGGTGAATGTAACCCAGTTGGGTCCTGTAGACCGTGTACAGCTGAATATTCAGCTGGTGACTGACTGACTGATGGAAGATGGTGCAGCCCTGGGGAGACGTCTTTGTGGGAGAAATGACACTCCCCTTGTAACTGTCTCGGAAGTCAATGCTATCACACTGTCAAACTCAGAACTTGCTTCCCGCATTTCTTTTATTCCCTCACACACACCCCCTCCTCACATCCCTGCATTCAAAATCATTCCCACAGCCTAGAGCTATGAGCGCAGACTTTTAGTGCACGTCCGCTCTAGACGGGAAGTGTGGGGGACGGGGCGCATCCTGGGCCACCCTCACCAGGGAAAGTGACAGCCCGGATAATTGGCACTAATCAAGCGACTGCTTGTATTGGGAGACTGTCGCTATCTGCACAGGGAGAGGAACAGGGCTGACCCACAGAGGTAGCGCCCAAGGCCCTTACTCTCCTACAACGGCTTCTGTCAATCCACGGAGTGTGACAATCATCATCTACCCAGCTCAGTCCTCCTTTGGTCAATATGCAAAAAAAAAAAGAAGAAAAAAAAGAAGAAAGTCAGCGATAGAAGAAACGGAGAGATGGGGAGGGGTGGTGGGAGAGGAGAGGGAGGAAGAGAGACGTTTCCTATTTCACATGAAAACTAGGATGTTATGGAGTGCATACTACATTATTCTTTTTTATAATTTCTCTTACAGCTATTGCTTTGAATTACAGAGGACTTTTTGTCAAGAGCGAGAAGGAGATGAATCAAAAATTCATCTGAAGAAGTTCTGTATGGGGCGAGGCGAATGTACCTCTGGTGGAACCAACATTTGCGAAAGTTCTATCTCCTTAAGCAATTATTAGCGGTGATAGTTTGACATGTACAAGAGTTGTCAACAACTGACTTTAAACAAAGTACAAAGCAGAAGTAAACAGTGCCTTGGGCAAAATTAACTTGGGGGACTAGCCACCTCATGAATTATAAATGGCTATCTATTACTGCAGTGAGTGGTGCTACCAAGAGGCTTCGTTCATTGGAATAGACTAACCTATTTTCAACAAGTCAAGTGACAGTGAGGCACTAAAGAATGCAGTTCAGGGAAAAATGAGCCTGTTATTTAGTAAACGAGTTGTGTAATTTCTAAATTGTACCAAACTAACCATGGAATGCCCTCAGGGATTTGTGTCATCTGTTATACACGTTTGCCTGCTAACTGCCATTCACTTGCAAATTAATTCCCTTTCGCAGAGCACATTTTAATCCATCTAATTAGCAAAGTGGCCTATACATAAAAGCCTATGTTTTATCTTTTTAATCCTCATCTCCCCGATGCTGCTGGGAAATAATTGAAATTATGTCAACCGAGATCATATCAAGTCAGGACAATTTTGATAAACTGGACGTGGGCTTTAATTTGCCCTCTTTTAAGAACCGATGCAAATGAGTGCCATTCTCGTGCAACTCGAAGAGGGCTGCATCTCAAGAGGAACAAAGTTTGAACTCGTCAACAGAAAAAAAAAAAAACCCAAAGGTTTTGAGTATTTCCTTTTCACATACCTTCAGAGTATTTCCTTTGTCATAATTCTCAAGGTAGAGACGCA
>JAOXYL010000090.1:11823502-11840513 GCA_028564955.1 Terapon puta
CGTCCTTTTGATGTAAGCAGTCTCACAGAGGTCTGCTGCCCTTTAAACATATGTATAATGAAGGTCTCTCATCACACTCTGTCTGTCTCAATTATCAGCCAGCAGCTTGTTCTTCCAGTTGCAAACCCCAGAGGCCGACTGAATATACCTGCATCTCTTTTTTGCCTTCTCTAAGACATACTGGGCGCAAGTAAAAAGACATACAGCCAGTAAAGTTGCCATATGTGACATTTCATTTTACTCTGCATTTTGAAGAAAGGGTATGTAGCGCCCATGAAATCATAAGACCTGAAAGACGGCAACAATGAAATACAAAAGGCAGTGACAAAGAGAGACACAGTCCACTAACCTGGATAGATTGCAGACTTTACTGTAATAGAAACCTTGTCATGGTTCATGCTCTTTTTTTTTTTTTTACAAAAAATCCAAATTACCCTAAATACGGAAGCTGAAGAAGGATAGCAAAGGATTTATTCTTCTAATTACTGCTCTCAGCTCTCTCTATAACTACGTCAGGATTATGGAGTTTCACTCAGATAAAATGTATTTTATGAGATTTTCAGAGAGCAAAACACTGACATTTATAGTTTACAGTAACACTAAAAAGGGCTAACAGTAGTGCTGAACCTATTGTTCTGTAACAAAATATTAACAACTTTCCGGCAAAAGGCGTTGAAAGGGAAATATGTATAGAACAACCCCCTCCCTCTGTCTTAAGGCAGAGATAGCCATTGGAAAAGTGCTGGTTCAGTCTCCCTCTGTCTCTGGGCATAGCTTTGATCAGTCCCACCTCAAGACTTATCCTGGAGGGAGCGCTGCACTCCTATTCTCCATGGCTAATCACACTTCCTGTCTTTGTCTTTATGTGCTTTAGACAAGCGTCAGAAAGAAGCACAGGAACAGATTTGCCCCGAGAACTTGCAGAATAAAGCCTCTGGTTGTGCTGCGGCTCGTCTTCTCCAGCGGATTTCCTCATGAATATTTCCACTGTTTTGGAGTGGTGGATTTCAACCCGTTGCCACTTTAAGAAAAGGTGCTTTAGATAGAAAGAGAGAAAAAAAAGAAGCATTTTGGAATTTGGGATGCCAGAGTAGATGTACTGTATATTAGCCGAGTGTGTATTTTTGGGAGCACCCATAGCTGACAGGAGGGATAAAGACCAGAGGTCTAAGATCAGACTTTCTACAGCGCCTTGCTAACCAGAAGAGATGTGACGAAGGCAGTGAAATGGTTAACAAAATCATTTCACATGCGCAGCATTTTCTTTGGGCTCAGGCGATATTGCTCTGCTTGCCACCAGTGGCACTTTTCACCAAGAAACGTGCTTTGTATATTTCAAGCAAGTACAGAAAAGACCATTTCTGCCAGGAGCCAAAAAGAATGAAAAGAAACAGACAAAAATACTTCTTTTTTTTATATTATTTTCCGGGGGAGCTGAAGGCAATGAAAACCGTCTTGTGTTCTATTTTTGACCTGATTTCCATATCCATGGCCACCTGAGGGAGGTCAGGCTGCTCTGGCCAACTTCCTCTCAGGCAGAGGGGCTGACGGTGACAGGGACACAAACCCAAAGCACAAACCTCCACTCCATCCTTTCCAACATCCACGCCACTCACTATCCTCACTGGCACCAAGACTCTCACATAGATGAGGAAATGAATGGCCGTACGGAAACAAAAAACAACAAAATCATTTTTCCTTTTACTTTGTCCTTGCTTTTTTTTTCACCCTATTCCTTCTTCTTCTTCTTCTCCTGCTTCAAAGCCTGCAACTCTCTGTTGTGCCCTAGGGTTAATTAACATGAACCAAACAGTGAATGATCAGAGAGAATGGGAAATCTCCAAAGGTTAAGTGTCACAAGGGAAACGTGTTGTCAGAAGGAGACGGAGAAAATGGTGTTCAAAATCAAATGAGAGAGTATCGCGTTGCAGAGGGAAGAAATTTGTAGACACCTTTCTAAAACTTTGCATTTCCCCTGTCAGAGGAGGCAGAGCTTCACAGTCTAGCTTCAAACAATATCTGTAATTCTCTGACATTTTGATCTACGAGGGAACTCCGCAGTTTTCTCTAACTTGCTGATCTTTCGATGGATTTACTCCCCTTTATTTTCTGTGTAATTCTACCTTTCTAATTCTCTTTAGAGAAGCACACACAAAATACAGATCCGTAAAGTGATAAGCAAAACCTAGCAGGAAAGGAAAAAAAAAACACATCCATCACAAAGTTAATCACTGCTTTTAAAGACCTACTCATTGAAATTGTGTCTCTTCTTGGTTTATCCCAGGAGGGAAAAAAAGAAAATGACTTCATGATCCACAGATATCCTGGATAGCATGTCTTGCAGGTGAAATACTATGATTTCCCTCTGCAATAATTAACATGGGCTCCTCTTCTCTCCCTGTGGCTTGTCGCTGACATTTGGTTCATGCTTGAGTGTCTGACTAGCTGATTTCAATCTCTTGCATGAAGGTGAGGCTGTGTTTGTGTGTGTGTGAGTGTGCATAGGGTCCAGTGGCCGGTCTGACAAGGACATTGGCGATGGGGTCTACCTTCGGTAGATGGGATTAAGCATCATGACAATATGGATTGGAGACACACTCAGTCAATTCCGAACCTCCAACAGGTTAGAGGTTGAAAGCCAAACGCTGAAACACAAATGAGTCTTGTCAGTGTGTTTGTGCTCTTGCAAAATTGCATTATGTAAAGGGTCATACCTCACCAGCTTCTGAATACATATTTTGACAATTCCCAAATTTATCACACCGATCTCTATACATTTTGTCTGCACTGACACGCTGTGTTGATTTACGCCGTGCTCCGAGGATGAAAACACCTCGGAATGGTCACCTCATCCACCGTTGCAACAAGCCTTATTTTACATTATTACATTATGTATGCAGGCTTGAGTATGGATAATGGATGCATCTAAAGCAAAGCAGTTTAATTACCCACCATCATTCTGTCTCACCTAGCTGTGGAGCACACATCTTATTAGCCATGGTGTAAATAAACATTAATATGCCAGCCTGATGAAGACTGTCCTTATCCTTGCAGTTCTTGGTATATTATCAGCATTGCTGCAAAGTACACACACCCCAAACTGATCCAGTGGCATGTGCAAACAACGGAGGAGCTGCTGACGCTGGGGCCAGACCATTACAACCACTTCACAGAAAATTATCATTAGTGCATCTGGCTGGAGGCCACGCAGCCCCATCAAAAGATTAAACAGTGTGCACACAGTGTGCACACATGCATCCTAGATGGCATGAAGCCGAAATCCTGTTCTTCCATAATCTATGTCAGAGATTTGATCAAACTGAGTGGATCACAGGAATCTTTGCAAGCCTGGTTCTTTGTCAGAAAATCCTCTTTTTGCAGGTTTGGCAGACCGGCGAATGGCAGAATAGGCGTACGGGAAGAGGGCCGTCTCTGTGGGATGACTGAAGAAGGGGAGACAGTGCATACAGATAGAAAAGCGTGTAGGTTAACCAGCCACAGGCTATTCTCATTCATTCAGCATATGGCAATAGCGAGGAAGCTTCAAGCAAAGAGAAAAGTCAGCATCCAGTCCAGCCCTGAGCATCAAATACTGCTGATCAGATAAACTATATAAAAGTCTGGTTGTGTCTTCAGGCAAACTGGATTGGAACTAATATCAGACATGATTGATTTAATGTACAATTAATAACAAAATCATCTTGTTTTTTTTTTAAATGCAAACTGCACCTTATGTGTAAATACAGTGTTAGACTGAGCTGGGCTGAAGAAGTAAAAGCAGAAGTGTGCATCAAGTACAACCTTCTTGAGAATCTTTTTGCCTCTCGAAATGACAGAAGCTGAACTCTTCAAAGACATAAATTGTGTTGCATGTACACAAAGCTCTTTTATAAACTTCTCGATATGTCTTCCTCTTCTTTTTTTTTTTTTTTTTTTGTCTGCCAATGGACTGACTGCAGCCTGAACCCAGGAGGAGACAGGCCTTATTCTGCTCTCTTATGTTGTTTCAATTACCAGTCTACTGTACAAAGGAGGCAGCCTGATGGCATGACGAGTGCACAGCTCTCTTCTGCCTGTGCTGTTGTCTCAGTTTGAGCCTCATAAAAGGAAGCGGGCCTGACGATGCCAGAGGCAGAGGATCTGGCTCTGCGGTCTGAGCGGAGAAACATCAGCGGAGCGCTCTTCTTTAGAAGGAGATGTCCTTCAGTGTGGTGCCAGCTCTCCCTGGGGCAGCAGCATAAGACACAACCTCTTATTTACCATATACAGGATCTCTCCCTGCCCTTAACGAGCCAGGAGATTCAGCATCACAGAGACAAAGGCCACGCTTTCACCGAAGAAGCTGTGGTTTTGCTGAATTAAATAATGATAATTAAGAAAATATTAATCAAACTCTCGGCTCTCTCGGCTGTGTAGCTGTGTTGCAGGAGCGGGTCCTCCAGCTTAGCCTGTAGGAGTTCTCATTTAGAGTATGCCTGCGACCTATAGAGCTGCAGGCAAACATGCACAAACACACACACACACACACACACACAATTCACAATTAAAAGAAGACCTTGGTGGCCTACTCCTCTATAATTAAACACCCTTTGGTGCTCTGCACAAAAATTCTGAGCTGGGTTCAGATGTGTCACGGAGGGAGAGATGAGAGGAAACGTTGAGAAGCCGTCGGTTCTCGAAGTTGCAAGTTCTGTTCAATGCGATGAATTAATAAAAAGCACAAACTAATACCTTCCCAATGTGCAGTTGGTATGTCTGGCGGGCCGGCAGCAGCTATACAGCTGTACTGTGAAACTTTAATGCTGCTGGATGCCTGCAGCGCTGCCTGGGCTTTGTCTCTGAGGTGGAGGGAGGGGAGCTTTCCACATGTTCGATCTAACTGGGACAAGTTTAAAAGAGGGGAAGAGGATTTGTCTGACCTTTAAGGCTTAAAACCACCATGACACAGCAACCTGGCGAGCTGGGGATGGTCACCGGCTCCTCTTTGCTTAATTTTTTTCTCAACATAAAGCAACCAGAAATCTCTTGTCAAATTCAGATGTTATTAGGTGATTATATGGTATTATTCTTCACCTTTTAGGCTTCAGAGTGCTTGTCATTTGGCTCTAGTTGTTATGGTAATGCGAGGTATTCCATCTCCTTCCCAGCATGCTCGGTGTTTGACATTCATGGGGTTAAAGTCCTTTGAATGATGAAGTGCCTGCGTTTGGGACAGTAAATTGCATCATTTCAATTGAGAAGAGAGTTCCCCTTGGGTTTGCTGGAGGTCCCTACGGGCTGGCCTTGAACAGAACAGCATGTTGTACATCTATATAAAAAAGGGAAAAATATGGTGGTACTTTCCTCTTTATGATGCAGAGATTAATCTGTCACCACATCCGCGCGTAAATCTCGCTCCCTGCTTTGCAAAATACTGTTTTACCTTACTTTACACTATATTTTATTTTTTTATTGCCTATAAACATAAACCATCACAAAGGGCTAATGTTCTCATCAATATTATTACAAAACGATCATAAATCCAATGCCTTGTTAAAATTTTAAGCCATTTCTCTCCTCAGCTACTCAACCAGTGAAAATATTAGACAGAAGCATTATTTTATCAGGCAATTTCTCTCACAATAATAGATGATCTTCTATCATATTGGAGCCACAGTACACCACTTTGTTTTCATTAGATTATTAAGTCCATGCTCTTCCCCTCACATCCTTTTCCTCATCGCTGTGTTCAGCAGTACTGATCTTGCCTTTTGGGGCCATTTTTTCTTATACTTCAGTAGAAATGGCTTGACAACACTGTGGTGGTTATTTCATCCTGAGAGACCACAAACTAAACAGCAGAAACACACTGATATAGACGCTTGTTTAGTGGTATGCAAATCATCTTTGCCGGAGGTAAAATTAACATTTTTAATTAAAATATTAGCACCAAACAAACACAGAAAAACACACTAATGATTAAATCATCTTGATGGAACCTCACAGTGGAAAAATGAGGAAGATTTTTCATAAATCTTTGTATGAAAGGATGCTGTATAGCTCATACAGTGCTGTGTTTAGATAAAGTCAGAGTGTTTGCTGACAGAGGCAGCTGAAGTTCTGAATTGAAATGCAATAACTTTGACTGTGATTTTACATTGTCACAAGGTGCAAAACCAAACTATTTTCATTCCTTCTCCAAATAAAACATGTTACCTTTAAAACCTTTACCGTTCCTTTTTTTTCTTTTTTTTCTTTTTTACTTAATTTACAGCTTCTGATAATTTGAGAAAAATAGATAATGCAACATTAAAATGTCATGTATGATCAAATAAATTTGACTTAAAAGTGTAACATCTGTGCATTTCTTCAGCAGATATGAGATATGAGGAGGCCCTGAGACACCGGAGGAGCTGCAGCTTTCTCCTTGGCTTTTAATGCTACTATAGCGCCCTCTTGTGGCTCTCTGAGTGAACGGCATCCATGGGGAGGCGAGAAGAGTCAGGGGAAATACTCCAACAAAGAAGTTTTATTGCTGTTGTAACATAACAAAAGTAAATTGTTACTCATATTCTTCATTTATGAAAAAGGTATGCGTGTGTAGAAAAAAGTCGGATGTTTGTTCTAGGTGTGATTTTCATGAGCCGGCCATTCCAGCAGTGTCCAGATTGAGGCCCTTTTGATACTGACGATTCACTTTTTACTGCTCTGGTCCGCACAGGCCCAGCAGCACTTTCTGGTAGTCTCCCTTGGTGTGTTCCTGCAAAAACAGAGCAGGTTAGAGGGGCTGCGTGATGCGTTACTAATAGACCAAGGGCAGACTATACATGTATGTAGCATTCAAAAAACTTACCATAATCGTCTTTTGCAGCGATTGTCCGAAGGCCGTCTTGTATTCAGAGCAGATCTTCCTCAGGTCCACCTCGCAGCGTGACACAATGATTCTGGTCACTATCTTCTCTTTGGCTCCTTTACTCTGAGCAGACAAGCACAAGTCAGCACTTACTTAAGTTGTACCGTCTCTAAACTTAACTACAGCAGCTGATGCAACGCTGTTGTAAGATTACTTTTGCCAGCTTTGGATTCTGTGTTCCTGCAGCAAAATTGCACTTTCACTAGCAGATGTACTTCTTACATCTGTTCCAAAAAAAAAAAAAAAGAAAGAAAGAAAAAAAAGTCTGGCCCTCAAAATAGCCACATTTCAACAAGAAGAAGGATAACAGCTCTGTAACTACCTTCATGGCTTCATTCAGTCTGTTGGCAAAGTACAGCTGTTTGTTTTCAAAGCACTGAACTGGAACACAAGAAAAAAACAGAATAAATATCCACAGCAGATGAATTTCTTTTCTTGTTTTGGAAGTGATTCATAAAACAAAACTTGGCCAAAAGGGTGAATATTTACTTCAGACAATGAATAAATAGGGCCACTTTCAATTCAAAGTAATAAAAAGATGAATGAGTGATAAAAGATATATGTACCTAGCACCAGAAAGGACCTTTGCAAGTCTCCCTTCACTTCCTTCACGATGCTCTCCTGCATGTCGTAGGGGCTGTAACTCTTGTACCTCTGAAACACTGACAAGCCGAGAAAAAAGAACAAAACAATTAATTGATTGAACATCTGACAAAAACTGGAAATCAGCACTTGCGTAACAAGGCCGCCAAATGAAAACAGGGTGTCTTACCTTTTTGCAGGTGGGGTACGCTTCTCTCGGACATAATGGAGATCCAGGTGGCCACGTCAGTTCCTCTTATCTTTACTCCAGCGTCATAGAGCGCCTGAGTTGAGTCATCAAAAAATAACCAAGAAACGTGGCGAACACGTTACACTTTGTGGCAAAAGAGTGTCACAACTCCTTTTAAATACGAAGGCAGAAAAGTTACGTTTCATCATCCAAGTTTGCCATTACTGTTCAGACATTTGCTTTATCAAAATATCCAGTCTCCAAACTATTTTGGTGGATTTTTCAGGCATTTTTGTTGTTCGGTGAAACGAAGAACTCAAAACTCAAAGGACACAAAATAAAGACTTATTCTAATATTTATAATGTTCATATCAAACTGTTTTTCGATAGACTGTTTTTTTATCAAGACCAAATGAACAAATTCAGTATTTGAATTATGTATATTTGAGAAATATTATACAAATAAGTATACTACAGTAACTATTCTCCAGACAAAGTGAAAATGGACAACTCACTCTGGCATCTTCATCAATCTTTTCATAGTCTACAATGGCGGATGGATCTGCTCTCTTGGTCTGTGCAGAAATGAGACAGGACCTAGGTCAGTTTCAGCTGTGGGGCGTTAGATGAATTGTGACGTAAGGGACGAATCTCACCTGCACCAGAGCCAAGAGCAGCTTTGCAAAGTTTCCAGAGGTGTCGCCTGCTACGTCTTTCTCCAGATCCTTCTTGAACACTGCGGGGAAAAAAAACCAACGCATTTTAAGTTATATCTCGGGACTCCATCGGGACAAAGAGTTTATTTAGGTGCTGAATTTCTGGTTCAAGAACAATTAAGAAAGGACATTAAACTTTTGATAGTTGGAGGGAGTCTCGGCTGTACAGCCTAATAGTGCACAGACAGCAGACAGTATAACAAACTGCAGGCCGGGGAAGCTTTGGACTTACACTCCTTGTAGACCTTCTTGATCTCCACCAGCTCATCGTTGCTGCGTGAGCACAAAATCTCAATCAGTGTTTCTTCATCTGTTCCTAAACCCTGAAAAAAGACGAATCCTTCTTAGCTTTACACAGTTAAGATTTAGTGGCGTGGCTTCAGTTTAGTCTTTCTCCAGTGGAGGGCAGTGTCACTCTTCGATCGAATCCACTGATGTTGATCCGCATCCTTTACCTTGATGGACCCTCTGATCTCTGAGGCGTCGTACTGGGTCGTGCTCTTCATCAGACCGAGGATCACCGTTTCCAGGGAGCCCGACAGCGCTCCCTTCAGGGCCGAGATCATGTCCTAAAAAAAAACAAAAAAAAACATAAGTGTCACCTGAATGCACCGGATGCGTGTGGATCCCTTTAACTGTCAAAAGAACAGAGCTGTAAGTAATTTTCTGAAAAGGTCTCCTGTACCTTCTTTGCCCTCCTCTCATACGCAAAAGCAATATCTCTCCTCTGGGAGTAGGTGCGCTTTGTTAGGATGTCGATGATGGTCTGTTCATCCACTCCTGATGTTAAGATGAAAAAGATACATGGACATTAGTGAGACAAGAAATGCAGTTCAGTCACTAAATGTACTGAAAGAAGAATGAAATGAAGAGTTATGGTGTAAAAATCATATCGTCAGTGATGCCTGGCCTTGTGTCAGGACTTTCCAAAGCCCAAATACAACAGGGCTTTTTAAGGTGATGCTTGCATCAGTTTTTTATTTGTATGATTCGCACGTCGACATGCAGAAGTTCTTCTGTTGTCTGGTGAGATGAAGAACCAAAGGGCAATTGTATGACAGCGGCAAAATCAAGACTCATTTGAATATTTCTAAATGTTCATACTGAAACTGTTTTGATATCAAATGCCAAAGCAAATATCGGCACAGGTTTATTTACCTTAACAATTTGAAGTCGATTTTTGATCAACGTAACACATTCACTATTTGAATCATTTACATTGCAGAAATAATGAGAATATGGATATGCACATTAATATGCACTTTTAAAAATTATGCTTTCATTGGGGTTGTGTTTTTTGCAAATTTGGCTGTGAGAGCTCAGACAACCTTTAATCTTTGGTGGCAAAAAAAAAAACAAAACAAAAACACCCCAAAAAAAAAAAAAAAGCAGATGGACCCAGATGCACAGATGACAGACAATGATATTCAACTTTTACAGAAAGACTTTAAGCAGTGAGACATTGAGTGCTGCAGTCTTATATTTTAAATGGCAAAGGCTTACCAAGGCCATATAGCAGGTCTGAAGTCATTTGAACACATAATTTCAGTGGATTTAACTTCAACCCGTTCTAATCCATCTATCTATCTTAAAGAATAAATGGAAACATGAGAAGGCGTGGTGGCAAAGTTGGCTTGATTTAACACGTGACAAGTGGTCACAAGGTATTTTCCTCCTCATGCCCCCATCAGCAAAGAAACCTGCCTCCACACAGTGCATATCCTTCATTATAACAAAATGGTGGGCTGGTGAAGAGTTTGAAGTCAGACTGCTGCCAGTAGCCAGAGCAGAGCGCTGCCAGCACTGAGGCGCAGACTTGGAGGTGTTCCCAGCGTGGTCAAAAATATTTTAAGCCAGGACGCTGACTCACAAATACCAGCTACTCCTCTGTACAGAGAAGTACTGAGCACTGATTTTTTTTTTTTTTGATCAAGAACTGTATCTTGCCTTTGGTCTTGATAGCAGTCTCCATTCTGGCCGCATCTCTGTCAGGGTCAAAGTCCACAGCAGGCACCACAGTGGGGTACGTGGGCTCGCTCGTCTGAGGGTCCAAAGCAAATTAGAAAGAGGCATAAATTGGATGCCATCGTAAAATAACAGCATGCAGATTAATTATATGTACTTTAGGTTTTCATCATAAAATTAAGTTTACAAAAAAAAGTACATTACCCCGATGTTGAGAGACAGCTGCCCGAGAAACTCTGATACCATTGCCATTTTGACTGCCCTGGAAAAGGTGACAAAAGTGTCACAGTAATCAAATCTCACTGTAATCCTATCACTGACTTGTCTAAGCCGCACCACACAAGGAGTCGTGTTTGCTTTGTCTCAAGATATAATCGCATGAAGCGCTGACGATAAAGAGGCAAAGGGATTTCATTCATCTTCAGGGTGTCGCTTTTAGAACAAAGTCAGTTTTTTCTTCCTGTTTATTTACGTTATTTCTTTGTTTTTGCTGTTTTGCTGAGTACATGTTTATAGTCTTTTTCTGGTGACATGGTCCTGACAGTCCACTGACTCTTTCAAATCCTTGTTCAGCCTCACACACATCCTGAACGGTAACCCTGAGGAGACACACCCTGGAAACTAATGCAGCTCGTGTACTCTAGTTGGGTATGACAACTGGGTACGTTCACATGCACAGAAAAAAGAAAACAGGTTAAAGAGCTGCGGAACAATGCAGAGCAGGAATTTATCTGCACCTAACAGAAACTAAAGAAAAGGAACAACAAAACATGTCTGTGCAGACTGAAAGGAAATTGTGAGTCATGACTCACAGCTGCAAATTAGAAAAAAAAAAACAAACCCTTAAATCTTCCTGCAGTGTAAACTTCATCTCTAAGTAGACATTCAGTTGGCTCGTGCTAAAATGGAAAATGACACTGAACTTACCTTGACTGTAAAAGTTGAGATGATGCAGAGATTTGCCCAGCCTGTGTTAAACTGGAATGGGTGTGGAGCTTTAACTTTTCTGAGAGGGCTTCCCCCTTTCACCTCCCCTGACACAGACTCAGACCTCCCCTTTCCATTCACTCATGACTCCACCCTGTCCAGCAAGAAGCCACTAAAAGCTCACGCATTAAAACTTTGTTTTTCCCATCACACACTGTTCAAAGTCCCTGAAGCTCTGTGCCTTCAGGGGCTTTTCAAGGAGATGTCTAATACTGACTTCACAAGGACCAGGCAGTCAACACTTGGACAATATGTTTTATTGTTTCTGTTTTTCACAAAATCGACACAGTTAACAAAATATACAAAATATAAAAGCGTCTCTGAACAGAATAAAAATAAAGTGCTTCAGCATTTGATATATTTTATATTTAATAAACATAAAGTATCTCCAGTATGGAACCAAGACATTGTCAGTGCTTTCCTTTCCTCTCTTCTCCTCAGCAGTACAGACTCTGCTCCTCTTCTGACTCACCTAATCTTTGATATGAAATGATAAGACCAACATAATGTTAAACACCCGAACAGGTTCTTAAATGGACTTCTGAATGAGCTTCTTAATATACTTGTTACGCTTGGCAGCACGTTTCCTTTTGTTCCTCCTCTTCGCGTTGCCTTGTGCATTGGAGTTGTTCTCTGCCTGCCCAGCTCCCTGCTTGTTGGACTGTGGTGATCCATCTGGCACTGTCTGTGAGGAGAAAAGGAAGTGGAAAAAAAGGTTGCATTTTGAAAGAACTGGACCTAAATGAAAAAAGAATTATATATCATTTCCTCAGAGAATATTTTCATTTGTCATGTGTCAAATGTGTTTTATGGGGGGTGTTTTCTTTTGCTGTTTCACAAGTTTGTCTTTGCTATGTTGAGTCTTTGACAGGCATCCTATGAATGTCTGAGACTCTGCACCAATAAATCCTGCTGAACGGCTGCTGATGTTGCTATGCACTCTATTGTCCCTGTTGTTGGTTTTGGGCTTGTGGAGGCAAATTCTGCAGTGGTGTTCTGGCTCAGCCTGTCTGGTAAGAAAACAGTGGAGGGCTTTGCACTCACCACAACTTAATGGGGGACTGCTTTTAATTTATCTTGGCTTTTAGTGAATCCCTGTGTGTGTGTATGTGTGTGTGTGTGTGTGTATGTGTGTGTGTGTGTGTGTGAGAGAGAGTGGCCTTTTAAGGGTGTGGACTTCCATCAACCAATAAACACTTTCAAATAGTTACAAAAAAAACCTCTCACCCCATTGTTTTTTCATCCGGCCATGACCTCCATTGCCATTATACTGTTTCACAGTTCTATCTATCAACAGTAACTGTGGCATGAATCGAGTACACACCTTTCCGAAGGGTTTCGGTGGGAAGGTGCAGGGGACACGACCGTGTTTCTGGTGGAAGGGCAGGACGACATCTGGATCAACAGGTATCCAGGGCACGAAGCCCGAGGCCGGGGGCTGTGGGACAGAGCTGTGGACCTGCTGCAGGTTGTGCGCCCCCCGACTCACTTTCCCAGTAACTGCTTTTAACAAGGTCACAAATGGTTCCCCTGCCTTGTGCACCATCAGGTACCGTCCTTCCTCTAACCTACAAAATCAAATAAAGTCACTGAGGGTGTGTTAAAGTCAAAACTCATCCTGAGAAATGTGTGAAATCTGAAGGATTTCATGTTCCGGAACAAATGACTGGAACAGAGGTGAACAGAGCCTTAAGAAAGCAGAGGGTGACACATCTATTGTGCGTCGTTGAGTAATCGATTGCGTAAACCTCCAACACAAACATGAGGGCAGACTCGGGTTTTTAGCCCAGAGGCTATCAGACCTGACTGTACAATAATTTCATCGTCGACTGCATATTCAATTAGACCACCTAAATATATAAGATATTTTTTCACATTTAACACACATAGGGACAAATGCATTAAAAGCTGTCTTACAAGATGATACATTTGCAAAATGAGTGGTGGGAGAATTCAGCACTAATAATCTACAAACAAAACTACGATAATCAGTGCTCTCAACAACTTACCCGGTTAGCTTTTTCAGCAGGTGGTGCAGTATATTCAGCGACTTAGACGGCCTGTGGATGGAGAAGAGACGTCACCAAGTTTACCGCATATGTACTTTGTTGGGGATCTGAATTTCGACACCAGCTCGGATGACAAAACCGGAGGCGGTGATGGCTGGCACTGATGAAAAGGCGTGGATTATCGATAAACTGACTGAATCTCAAGATGACAGCCTCTTATAAAGTAGCATAATCGCACGGGGGTGATCAGATTAATCGTAATCATCTGTGTGCATCTGCTGGAACGACACTCACTTGAACCCACAGGAGACGTTCTGCTTCCAGTCGCCGGGCAGCTTTCTGAGCAGAGCTACTTTTGATGTGTGCGCATTGATGTGAGCTGCGGAGACAGAGAGGGAGGGTGAGGGATGAGCTGAGAAAAGAACAAGAGCTAATGAGCGCGCGCATCAAGAGCCTCACTTGATCATCAATGCCATTCCTAGTGCTTACAAAGTAATTAGTCTGTGATGATTTGCCAGCGTTGTTACAAGCTTGAGTGGGTGGCAAGAAACGCTTGTTGGTCCCGTCTCCTTTTCCTGCCTCCCACTCCAGCTTGTACTCCAGCTCCTGCTTATTTCAACAGTGCCTTCCTTCAATTACGGAGGGCTTTAGAGCCTGCAACCACTGCTGTAAATACACAACTGGGGAATGCCATGTGATAAACCACATGATGAACTAGGAACCACTAAACAAAAAGGAAGTCTTTTATCAGCAGTGCCTGTTGCATAACTCCATTAAGTGAGATAGTTGATAGTTTCATTAATATTAGATATAATCGGTTTTTGCATTGACTATTGCTTTTCTTATGCTTTTGTTTGTAACCTAAGACACGTCCATTTTTTAGGAGGATCTGATGCTTAAAAGTGAAAGATTCGCTTAAAAAAATAGAGGGTGGCAGATGTCTGATACAGGGTTACATCCCTTTTTTGGCAAAGCTATTTATAGGAATGAAATGTTTATTAGGAAGCAGTAAACAAGCTCATTGCTGGAAAGTATCGCTGGTGATCCTGCCCAGTATGTCAACCATGCAAAAAGACAGAGGAGGGGTATAATTAAGAGGCCGCTTTTTGCCAAAGGCCTTCATCAGAGAGAAAATAATTCATTTTGCTGGATGGATGATGACGTAAATTCCCATGTGACGCCTACACAGTCGCTGAACCGACTGGAGAAAAAGAGGGAGATTTCCCTGAATCCTGAGCTACAGGTAAGCAGCAAATGGAAGACAACATCAAGCATTCAGGGAATTTAACTGGAGTTCAAAACAGCATTTAGCTGAGCTTTGCACATAACATTCTTTGTAATTCCCCACAATCATGTGTGGCTGTAGTTATGGCAACAAAGTAAACTTAATCACTAAACAGTCACAGTCGGATGGTGAGTCATCTACAGACTATTCCATTGGTTTGTGGGAGGATCTGCCATGTGGACTTGACTCAACCCTGTGAGACAACGAGAAGAGAAAATTCTGTTTTCTTTTATCCACGTAAACGTTGCTTTGGTTATTTTCTGGGTAATTGTGTTGAAAGATGAAAGCCTAGAAGGGAAACTCCACATCACAGTAGAAATGAGAGGAAGTTGGGAACATTGCGGCCTTGATTTTTGCTGAATTTAGAAAGAGCGGGGCAGCAGGTAAAAGTGATGTACGTTTTACCTATGTAGGATACAGTGCTGGAGTGCAGCAGTGTCTCGGTCCACAGCTGACAAGCCTCACTGCTACTCAGACACTCAACACCATAACTCAGTTGGTAGTCAAGCTTCGGTAAGACATGCACTGGCACATACTGTTGGGTCAGGAAAAAAAAACAGGACAAACATAAGACTGCTGCAATCACAAACTTTATATTGCAATATGTGAAATGAAAGTCTAAAGTTCTGGATGATGTGTGAAGACTGACAAGTATACCTGGTTTTGGCTGCTGCCCACATTTCTGGTATGGGTCAGTGAAAGTGAGCTGCGCACCATGAGCAGCAAATCTTGCAGACTGTAGAGCTTGTAGAGTAGGTTGCCTTCCTCTGGAGACTCATAATTCTGTTCATCTTCTGCACCAGCCTGCAGGTCTTGTGACAGTCTTTCTGTGTGTGGGGTGGAGGGGGGTGCAGCAACATACAGCATGTTAATCAAGCACACTGACAACTTTAATCCACAGAATGAAAATCTATTTGACACTAACTTTTGTGTTCTGTAGTAGCGGTGTTGACCACTGGTACAGATTCGTGAGTAGCAGCGCAGGTCTCTCCGTCCTGCCTCTGGGTTCTCTCTAAATATGAGGACACGCAGGGCTTAACCAGAGACACTAGATGGGAGTGAGCTGATGGTCCTGTATTTTGGATGGGTGAGCTGCTCTCTTGAGGAACGGTGGAGCATTTGGCCGCATCATTGGAAGAGTTGAACATGGCTGTCTGCATGCGCAGGATCTCCCCCAGCTGGTCGCCAGCTACCTTTCCTCTTCTGGACTGTCGCCTCGGCCTTGTATCTTTTTGAGGAGAAGATGTCCCTGAATTTTCAGACGCAGGCTCAGAGATGGGGGTACTGGGGGTGTCTTCAGAGCGTGGCGTGGCGTTAGGCTTGGGCTGTGCAGTAGGTTGTGCTGCTGGAGAAACAGAGTCATCAATGATCAGTTTCTCATCATCTGAGTCTCCTGTGAAAACTCGATCTTCACCACTTTTCTGATCAGGGTCTGGTTTCGTTTGTTCAGTTTTTGGTACAGCGGCTTTACTCAGAACTGGTTGAGTAGTCTCCTGTGTCAGAGGATCATCAATATCTGTCAATGAGGTATTCTTCTCTTCTTGTGAACTGCTGCCTTCAGTCCTTGCAAGCAGGCAACTTATGTCTTTTTTTCTTCTGACACACTCATCCCGCTCCTGTATCTTCTGCATCTTGGGGGGTTTTAAGGGTGCCGTCTCACCGAATGTCTCCAGGTCAGTGAGGTCCACCTCAAAGTCAAGACCGCTGTTTTCAAAAGACACTAAATTTCTTTGTGAGCTCTCCTGTTTGTGAAACAGAAAACAAAGAATTATTGTCTCGATGAAACCAGACCACTTTTGCTGATACTGATATGTTTGTATGCGTCATACAACATACCGGTGAGACCTGCTGCTCATTATCAGGAAGCTCCGTCATTATATGAAACACATTTTTACTTCCATTCTTCTTGATGGAAAGCTTCAGACTCTCCTCATGGTAGATATGACTCCTCTCTCTCACTGTCATTTCAGTCTTCAGAAGGGGTGAGTCTACGTACACAGTCTTCTTCTGATGACTGCCTGTAAATGAGGCAAATGAAAAATCTATGAAATAAAGGATATGAGAAACAGTGCCACCGTGAGGCTGTTTAATGTTAATGAACAGAGACTTAAACTCAGATTTCTTTACTGCTACATGCTGCATTTCTTTCAAATACATGATTAAAATGTCTTAGCCATGTTAAACAGTCACATGATTATCTTGAAAAAATGGCTGTACATTATGAAGTTTTTTATTTAACAGTGAATAAACCTTATGCCATAAGCACAGATCCTTATATTAAAAAAAAATCCATACTATTTAGCCAAAATTAATGTTAATTTTTTAAATTGTTGCTCTGAAAATTAAAAATCACTTACAGAGAATAAATATAATAATATATATATA
>JAOXYL010000090.1:11840613-11865504 GCA_028564955.1 Terapon puta
ATATATATATAATATAATATAATATTTTCTCTTTATTCAAACTACTGTTTGAATTATCTGTTACCATTAAATCTCTGGGGTCATTATTTACCGCAGCACGTATATATGTTCAGTACATCTATATATATATATATATATGTGGTGCACTTTACAGCATCCATGTTATTCAAATCACACTGCTTTATTCTGATATATAGCTTTAATAAATATAATATAATGATTATTTGGGGGTTCTCTTGCCATGATTTAATAAATTAGAGTAAACAGCAATACAGGGGGGCAGCGATGGGAAAAAAAGAGGGAGGTGCATATATGCCTTGCTTTTAAGAATTTATACCTACTAGAAGCTAAACCTAAATATGCGTTAGTGACTGAATGCTGTTGCCGCACCTTTTGCTGGGTTTATTTTGACCCAAACAGGCAGTTCCCATTGCTCTCCAAAGTCAGGGCCATGGTTGTCTAGCAGCCTGACCAGGGCATCTCGAGTGAGACACACATGAGGCTCATAACGCGCACTCAGGTTCTCGGCATTACTATCACCGCTGATTGTCTGGTGAGAGAAAAAAAAAAAAAAAACTAGGTCAGACTACAGTAACACCTCCTGCATCAGTCAAAGGTAACAGGTAACTACACGACTGTCTACAATGAGCTGGGCTTTGACAGAACTGTGTGTGGACTTATCTCAGAAACTCAATTAGCACTCATTCTGCTGAGTAAGACGTGAACACCCTCTGGTGTCTTTTGCGAAAACTGCAAGAGCTGAAATGGAGTTACAATAGACCTGCGGACATGAATCCCATTCTAGCAGTAAAACATCTTTGTGACTTACTTTATTGGAGTAATTAAAAAAGCGAGACAATTGCTTACAGCGTGCATGTCCTTAGCTTTTTTAGCTGGAGGATTCTCTGATGAAACACTCTGATAATCCGACGCAAGCTGCGCATCAGCAGGCACTATCTTGTGGTCCGTAATATCCACATTGCCCTGGAGAAATAAAGGGTACAAATATGGAAATAGAGGAAGCGAACCAACACCGAAAGGCTGATTGTGCGATTCAACACTCAAAGGTTGGACAGAAAACCGGACAATAGCATTTATGGACAACTTGAGTGTATGACACATTAACTCTACACAGATGGGACTGAAATAGCTCCACAAAAATACGTTACCATAATTAGCAGCTGTTTTTCAAAGGTCAATGCCAGCCCGGAGTCGAACGTTCCCCCCGTCAAACTGGTCATCTCATGGATCTGGTAGAGCTGAGGAAATGTCTTAATGCACTCCAAACAGCCCCTGAAGAAATCCTGAAAATCAAACCAGGGCTGTGTCTTTTAATGACTACGAACACGCATCTCACAGAGCAGACGACTGGTGGAAGACTCAGCATCAGTACCTCTGAATACTGCATAGCTCCCTGTGATATGAAGTTGTAGTCGCCAGCGTATATTCTGGCCGCTTCTTGCAGGTATCTCATGAACTGCATCACTTCATTGTTCACGCGAGTCTTTAATCTCTGAAACATTAGAGCAGATTATTTCAAGAAGCCATACAACAAGGACTGGCAGGATTAAAATACCATAGAGGTGAGATTTTTGGTACCTCTGGAGGATTCCTTGTTTTTTTACTCATCAGAAAGCCAAGATAGGTCTTCTGCTCGTTGCTGGACAGGCTGGACATACAGGGGAAGGGCAGTCTGGGTTCCGGATAGGCAACATCCGCCTCACTCTCAACCTGCTTCCGCTTCACTCTTGATTTTTTGTTGTCCTTAGATTTTTCTGCACCTTCCACAGCATCGTCTGCACATGGATCATTACTATCACAGCTGTCCCAACAGGACTCCCTCTTGCTGATGCAACTGTTGGCTTTAAACTCAGATGCCTCTTCTGTGGAAGCAGAGTGGGAGGCTTTAGGAGCCCCGCCATCACTCTCTTGTTTTATGTTGGCATTCTCTACAGGACTTGAAGTAAGAAGAAATTGAGGGGAAAAGACAAGTCAGATTAACTTTTAAAAACACACTAAAATGCACACGAACTGATGTATTACTAAATATCTTCATTTATTGACATACCTTTGGAGAAAGGCCCACAGTTCTCTGACACTAGGTGCAAGGGAATATTTGTCATAGAGATCCTTGGTGAAGAAAGGAGCATCAGGGACTGGAGGGTTCTCCCTTAAAATAAAAGGAGAAAACATAATATATTTAAGGGCCAGTGTTGTATCCAGACATTCATCTTTCTGCACTATCCTGCAATTGTGCTGGATTTACATTTCTTCTAAAATGTAAAACAGAGGACCTTACTGGTAGCTGTTATACAGTAATAACACTAAAAGGTCAGTATCACACTATGTAATGAAATGCTCAGGTGGAGCAGAATTTTTCCAAAATATACCTACATAAATATACTAATTATACCTTTTTCCAACAATGTTTACATAAAAGTAATGTGTTTGACATAAAATGAATCTCCAGAAGCTGGCAAGTTCATAGGTTAACTGTAAAATAAATACAATTTTTAAAAATTATGAGATCCATTTATTGTCTCTCTGTCTCGTCTTCACTGGACACAGAATAATAATCACCTAAACTGAGAGCCACTGGCCGTGATGCCATAAGCAGAAAGAGCATCTCAAAAATTCAAACCTTTTAGCCACAGCATTGATATTAGCAACAATAATTACTTACACACAAGAAATAATATCACCCATAAATAATATCATCTGAAATTCTTATCTGCTTGGGGGTGTGATTATTTTAAAGAGGTATATATAATAACATTATATTACATCATATGACAATATATGTCTGCACAATTCTTATTGTGATATTTTAAAAAGCTATTAGTGTTTACCTCTTTAATGCCCGAACACATTAAGTGTATACAAGTACCAATAAATCAATATTTGGCGCTAAAAGTAATTTTTCAACAGTTGCTTTATAATACATAATGTAAAGTTATCCTAACTTTCCTTGTTGTGGCATGATTTATTTTATAAGTTTATTCTGTGATCAGTGTTGTATCAACATTTTTAATCAATGTATCAAAATGTTTCATATATGTTGGTTTCTCCCTCATTTGTGTCAACGTTTGTGTTTTCATCCAAATGAAAGATAAAAAAAATAAAAAAATCAACTAGACTAATTTCTCTTCCTTGTGCTAATGGTAGTTGTGTTATACATTGTAGAAAAACATGCGTATCTCTAATCTAAATAACATTAGTCTAACGTTAATGTGACATATTTAAAGGCTTTCATACTGTGACAGTGGAGCAACTTAACACGGCTCATACAGAAACGTCAACACAGTAACCTGAAGGTGGATATGACACCATACAGTACATACAGAGTCTACTTTTGTGAGGAAAATAACATCACACCATGAATACCGACACAAAAACTATATCCAATAAAATCGAATATTATTGTGAAGTTACCGTTCACCCCTGCTTGATATTTATAATCACGTCTTAATATAAAACTGCTTTAAATAATGCTAAAAGTTGTATTTGTTGAACTTGTTAACTTCTTTCCTCAATCATAGAGCTTGACAGTCTACTAAAGTTAGCCTAATGCAATTCTCCCTCATTGACAGACCTGTATTTCGAGTATCAGAGTAAATATGAACTATTTACAGCTACAAAACAGTAACACAGGCGTGAATGACAACCGTCCGGCTCAGCGGCGGTTATATACGAGAAGCTAACGTTTGGTTAGCATGGCTAACGTAGCTGTTAGCCACAACGCAACATAATTGTCGCGTAAACTACCATGTTAGCCGCTAACATAAGCTAGCCCGAAATTAATTAGTTAGTTGAATTGCTTCTGATATCATAAAACCTGCCACGATGGCAATACACAAAGGCCTACAGTAAAATATTACTTACCATACCGGCTCCATTATTGATCCTACTAAAGCATTGAAATAACTGTCAAAAAGTCAGTTAGCGTTAGCTTGCTAACAAACGTGACGGACTCTTCTTCTGCTGGTGAGGTTGTGTCGACATGAAACCTGTGTGCACTTTACTGCCCCCTCAAACCACCTGAGGGTATCGTTTTTTCAGCCTCCGTCTAGCTGCTAAACTCTAACGCTAAACCCCAGTGCAATACAGAAATAAACACAATGGACACGCCTGCATGCAGTTTTTTCTTAAGATGCCAAATTGTGAGTATCAAAAGTCTCTTTTCTATTTTTGTGATTTTTTTTTATTTTTATGTAAAACTTTTGCATCTATTTTTTTTGTTCATTCAGTCTGTCTGGACATCATCTGTAGTTTATCTGCACATTTACTCTATTTCAAAGTGTAAAGAAAACCTGTCTTTACAGCTTGACTTTGGCTCAATAACGGTTTCTCATTGTGTTCCCACCATCTGATGTTATGAAAGTTATCGAAGGCCCTTGTCCAGCACTATGGGGATCAGAAAAATACTGCTCCATTATTGCTGTTGCTGAAGGACATATGGAGATATGATATGACTCCAAGCTCCAGTGCAGAAGTGTTACCTGGATCTTGTGCATTCTTCACCTGCAGTAATGTTCAGGCGTTAACCTCAGACGACATGCACTAATGTGTTAGTGAGTTGTATTAAGATATAGTGCTCCAGAAATATGAATAGCATCTTGAGCATCATTATAAGGACCCAAACAACAGGCTACTGATACAATTCAAATATATATAAAGGAGCTGAAATTGATGGGTACATATGGGAAAAGAATTCAAAATTCATCCAAATTATGCCACAGCTTCATCACGTAGCAGTTCATAGCGCTTTGTCACAGCGATAAAGGTATTACATTGGAGACTGAGATGAAACATTAATATTCCCTGCAGCACAATTGAGTCATTCATTAAAATAAGAGACCTCTTTCACCCTAAAAAAGAGTAGAAAATACAGAACTACGACCAATTAAAAACCATTTGCCATAAATTGAGATAAACACTGAGGGTGATCTTTCAGGGACATTGTGTGCATTTCTACTCAGCCTCATACTTAAACTCTTTAAGAGACCACAGATTTCTGCTACAATTTTCTGACTGGACAGAATGATAACATGTTTTCATTGTATTGTTCGGTGCAACAAATGGTTAGACTGTGTGGGGTCCTGTTTTAAGGGGAAAACAATAATATGACTTTTAACAGAATTTGACTGATGAATCTTTTAATAACATATTTTCATATTGTCTGATGTGTATATGGCCAGATATGTTCAGCATTTACACTCCTACAATATATCTTGGACTTGTTGCTCTTAATGTTGAGGTAAATGTTCACTTTTAACTATACAGTTTAAAGTTTACAGGGACAATGCAGATTGATCATTTCTGTAAATGTGCCAGTTTAACCATCTTAGCTATTTTTCAACTGCAGTCCCTGGGCAGGTATAATAATTTTGTTCAGGTTTTCATTGCCAGTTGTGCCAAATTAATTGAAAGTTCACAGAATTTGGAGAATAATTTCGAGTGGAATGAGGCTACCACCTCTGATTAAATATTGAAACTCTAATAGGGCGGCGTTGTTCTCCCTGTGCTTGTGTGGGTTCTCTCTGGGTCCTCCAGCTTCCTCCCACAACCCAAAGACATGCAGGTTAGTTTAACTAAGTATGTCAGCCCTGTGACGGACTTGTGTCCAGTCCATGGTTTACCCTGATGATGATGCCCTGTGACCCTTTGGTCAGGATAAGCAAGGTCAGACAACAGAAACAGATAAACAGTCAGGAAATAAAAGCCCATTACAAGCGGTAAATTTTATTATGGGATAACAGCACATAAAGCACATCTAAAATCGATGTGTCCAATGCACTTTTAATAAAGGTAATATTAAAGGTACAGTTTCTAAGTACAATATAACAACATTCATATTAGAATGAAAAGTATTTAAAAGACAACATTAAATTTCTTATTTTTCTTTACAGCTGTATTTACAAAATGAATCAAAATACTTATTTTCATATTTAAGAATCAGACAAGAAGGAGCAAAACTACGTTTGTGAATAGACTACCTGCTAAAGAGAGTTCAAAAGAGCTGGATAAAAAGGTACATGATCATCTGTCCCCATTTTAACATCAGTAGCAAACATGTGACTTAGAAATTTGTGACGACCACACACTAGTTTCAGCTTTCCCATAATTTGCACTGCTTTTGCATGGAAAAAAAGAATCCACCC
Source organism: Terapon puta (assembly GCA_028564955.1). NCBI lineage: Eukaryota > Metazoa > Chordata > Actinopteri > Centrarchiformes > Terapontidae > Terapon > Terapon puta. The sequence continues at coordinate 11,846,775 of JAOXYL010000090.1, forward strand.
ACCCTTCATGATCAGTTATCCCAACCGACTGAGCATACATTGAACACAAAACATTAAAGAAACCCAGGTGTGTTGTATGCTTCTTTTACAAACACATACAAATACTTGATATACAATGCATTAGTAAATCTTGTGTTCTCAGTGAAATAAAAAAAAAAACCTGATATAAAACAGAAACTAAAGAAATGTGGATTGCCTGTTAGTTTTTGCCTAATCAAAATAATAATTTAAAAAAATGCAGAGGTGAACTTTTGTGTAATATTATCTGCGAGCATTTATTTGACCGTTCAGGATCAACACGAAACAAACTTCCCAGTTATGTTTCTCAAATAAGGTACACTCAAAATGGGCCATCTGTACATTTGAATCCTTTAACATTAGCGCATCAACCCAAGTGAAAATGATTAACATCACATAAAGAAAGAATCTGAAAAAGCGTGTGAGAGTGAGAATTCATCCTCATGTATAAAATACATTGTCACTTTAGTACACGTCTGGAAAAACCACAAAAAAAAAACAAAAAAACACAAACAAACAAAAAAAAACATAGACAATCAAAACCATGTATGCATCTTGTTACACCGAGAGGCACTCAGTGTGATACGTTGTGTATTATTGCAAGCATATTCTCACTGATATTTGCTACAGAGTGGAGAGAAAAGGTCAGCTTTGTCCTCAAATGGCAATTCTTTCATGTACATTTGTAACACTTCATGTGGTGCAAAGAAAAAGGGGGTTTATGCCACTGGTCTGAAGAAACCACTTTCAGGATAGTCTAAAATGGGGAATAACAAAAGCATACCGAGGCTCTGTTTAATAAAATCCAAAGCACCACTTCCCTGCATCAGGTGAAGAACTATGCAGACACAAGAGAGGTAAATATTTAGTATCGTAAAACCTGACAAACTATAGCCTCAGTGAGTGGTTTTTACAATCAGACAACAAAAAAAACCAAAACAAAACAAAACAAAAAAATAAACAAAAACCCAAAAAACAACACAATACTGCTGTTTCTGTTTGAATATTATCATTTTCCACAAACCAGAAAAGCAACCTTAAATAGCTTGTTAATTAGCAGATACTAGCTTTGCTATAAGTCAGAAGGAAATAAGTGCCTTATCCCAAGACTAGCACACTGATACAGGTACTGGCTGGGTAATTTTACCACTATCATTTTCATTATTATCATTATTTATTGAGTCCTAATATCAATAATACATTAATATGCAATGAAATGAATAGACTAATAGGGCGGCCGGGCTTAGGAATCAATACTTTGTTCACAAAATTAACTTACCTAGCACCACACATTAGGGCAACACAAAATAAATGTCAGCACACCCTATCTCTATCAAACTAATCCTAAAGGAGGGAAGCAAACTAGAAACAGAGTTATCGTACAATATGGTGTAATTGATAAACAGATAAATATTTCCACTGGGTAGGCCTTAGTAGCAGTATTTTCCTCTTACCTATACAGACAGAAATTACAAAGCTACCTTTATACATGTGATCAATAATAACATTAAATATGGTGAATAAACAGCCGAGAATGAGGGAGAGAGAAAGAGAGAGAAAATAAGATATACAGCATACAGGCCATGTCGAGTTCTTAGTTCTCCACCTGGGAACAGAACTGGTCAAATATACAGATGAAACATAAAAACATCCACGAAATCAACACAAAGTAGAACAAAATGAAAAAAAGTGATAAATAAGAGGTGTATTTACATGCAGATGTTCAAAGACTATTATGCACAAAAGGAATCAAAAATAATACACAGACATATATTATTGCTTGACATTCGATTATGGCTAAAAGTTGCTTTTCATTTTTTTTTAAACTATATTCTTAAACGTATTTTTAATCATAAATCCTTATCAGCTGTGCTTTGGAAAAATGAGTTCTGTTAAAATGTGACGACCGACTCGTAATTCTGGGTAACACACCGACACTCCAGCACAACTTAAAGCGTGACATAACTCTGATCTTCACAATTTATGGTCAAGAAGACTTTTTTTTTTCCTTCTTTCCCCACAATTTACAGTCCAAAATTCGCTTTCAGTTCGTTTCAGCCCGGGGCTGCGGCTGCGAGGCGTGGTGGAGTATTCGCTGTGAAGCTGGCCAATGTTGCCTCACAGCCTTCTGCAGACCTATGAATTGTTGAAGGCATTATGTCATGCTTTTTAAATCCTACACCTATTATGGATGGATCAAGCTCAGCGTTTCCAAAAAAGAAAAAAAAAAAAAAAAGTCCAAAATAAAATCAAGACCACCTCGTTCCACATAACCCTGTTCCTCTGTAATTATTAAAGCCTTGTCTGGGGTTTATTTTATTCACACACCGTGAGAACAAACACATACACACGATCACACACGCAGGCACGCGCGCACACATACACACTTACTCACACATACTATTGCTTTTTACAAACAGACAACAGAGCAGAGACAGAAGGACCAGCACATTTTACTGAATACTATACACTGATTGAATAGCACACTTAGCATCAATCCCTTACTTAAATGGGGACACCTCAAGTGAGAATATACAGAAGGACATCACTTTACAGGCCTGTGAAAGGCGCAGTTTATAGTTAGACACAAATATCCACGTGGTTGATGACCGTTTTCTGCTATCCTGTCGACCATAAGAAGATGAAAACAGAGCGGTGGGGCATTATTACTTTTTGTTCTAAAGACGGAAAGTAAATGGTATCAGTTTGCGTCAGCTCCATGAATAAGGTCAATTTTTTTAAAAAAAAGGATGGTGACTGCACTGTAGAGACCCGTAATTCTAACACAAGACGTATTGCTTGTTTTATATTGTAGAACACATTACATGCCACTCAACCATTTAGACTTGAAAAAAACAAAACAAAAAAAAAAAAAAAAAACAAATTTGCACTTTATGAATGAGAAGTTTTTTTTTTGTTGTTGTTTTTGGTGCAAAACTTTCTCTGGTCATATTTGTGAAAATACTTTTTTTTTTTAACGTGACAGCTGGCAATATTACAACAGCTTAAGAAAATGAAATCATTTTGAATGAAATTCTTTTTTTTTTTGCAAACAAATAACAGGAAATCAGCCAAATCTCCATCTCTTAATCATTTTCTGAACAGTGAGTTTAACTGCGTGTTCACTGTGCTGTGCCACCTCCTCTTTTTTTTCTTTTTTTTTATTTTAATTTTTTTTAAAGACCTCACAAATTCACGATCGAGCTAATCGAGTGCTCCAAAAACTGTCCAGAGGAAAGCGAGCAGCTTCTTCTGTCTACCTGTTACCTCCCTGAGCGTTCACACCTCATCCTCGTCGCTGCTCTTGCCGGGCCGCTGGGCCTCTCAACCTGGATTGTCTAGCAGTGTTCCAGACTGGGTTTCATTTTGCTGGGAGACTGAGGTTTCCTAGTCATAGAGGGCTTGTGCATATCCAAAATCGCATTGGATCATAACAGAGATTATTACTTAGGTACAGCATATCTACTACAACCCAAACACAACGGATTTAGTATTGCATAAGAATATTTGGTTTTTCTAACAAAGAGGGTTATCATTTTTAAAGACCCTGATGACACCATTTGAAACCAAAACTTTTTTTGTGTGTGTGTGTGACAGGAATATGCTGCGTACTGATAAAAACTGCGGTTTTGTAAAAGTGATGGTGGGAGGGGAATTGTTGTTCTTACACAAATGAGATGACCGCAGGGGTGCAGTGGTCTTCGAAGCGGCTGGGGCGAGGGAGGGGTGGGTGGGTGTCGGGGGCTCGAGGGCACGAGAAATGTGAAACTCTGAACCACTCAGTCATGAATATTCAAACGTTAGTCTAAACCACTTCGCACGGATCATCCCTGACGTTAAAAAAAAAATGGAAAGAAAGAGAAAAAAAACAAACTAAACGTAATGAGTACAAACAAATGTCCTCTCATAACAGAAAGCGCAAAAGAAACTCTTCCCTGAGGGGTGACAGCACAAGGCATTAACGCCTTGTACAAATTGCACGGCAGAGAAATGATAGTGTGCAAACACAAAACAAAAGACAAACAACTGGATTCTATGTTACGGTTGGTGACAGATGTATTAACATGCGTTGTTGGGTTTCTAAAGGGATATAACTTTTTTTTTTCTTCGTCATTTTTTTTTTTGTTTGTTTTGCTCTTTTTTTTTTTAAAAGATATTTCTAGAAGCCGCTACTGAGATTGCTGGAATGTCTTAGGAATCCATTCTACGTTACAGACGAGTAGACTGGAAAAGCGGAAGCGACGACTACAGTTTGGCACATCCAGGGTTTTTCTCTCTTTTTTTTTTTTTCCCTACCACTTGACTACCACACTGACGAGAAAGACACACTCAACAAAACAGAAACACAACAACAAAGCATTCTGAAAATAGCACTTGTCCTACCATTTTTATGTTTCTCCCCTAATCATTACAAACAACGGCTAGTCTAATTATTGCGGGAATATAGTTAAGTGCTACCTGACATCTTTTTTTCTCTCCCTCGCTCTCTTTCATGGGTTTATTAACCAAAACATGTTACAAAAATAGAAGCTTTACTACCAGACAAGGCTTTGAATATTCACTTTCCCTTCACCGTTCCCTCTGTGTCCTGTGGTGGCGTTGCTGGGCTGAGGCCGTGGCGAGAAGGCAGATAAAGTCACTCGAAAACGACGACAACAGTGACATCAACAACAGCAGAAGGAAAAAAAAAAAAGAAAAAGAAAAGAGAACATACTATTTTGACAGAGGCTCATTAAATGTGCTTTTAGGTTAGACCTTGTGTCTTGGCTGTGAACTCGCTTGCTGTATCTTTACCTTCCACTAGATGGAACAATTGGATTACAGTCCACACGTGAGCTGTCTGATCCGACCACAAGCCCACTCCGTGTCGACTCGCAAGAGCTGGCTGCGATAACGTTTGTTTTTTTTTTTTTTGTTGTTGTTTTGTTTGTTTGTTTTCTTGTGCCCTTCTTTACCTACCACGTGAGGTTTTTCACAGTAAGATTAGTACCAAATATTTATGTAATAGAAAAGAATATGAAAGTCAAGAGTATTGCAAACGTCTCTCCATTTTTTTTGCAATTTCTTTAAAGCCAAAAAAAAAAAAAAAAAGGTTCAAACAAACGCTACTCGATCCAGCCCTGTCCGTAATGAGACTGAATGGCTTGTTATTGTCTTACGTGTGGGCACTCGCTAAAAAAAACAGGAGTGTCGGAGCTACATTTCCGCGGGTGTTGTGTGGGCGGTTTGCTCGGGGTAACAGGTGAGGAGAGCTTCCCTAACCTGCCTTCTCATCCGCGCCTCTTTTTTTGTTCACCAACTAGCAGCCACGCCAGCCATCCTAACAGACAGCCCTCAACACTTCCAGACCAGTATCATCTGCGGCTCCCAGGACTCGCCTCCGTGACCATGGTTTCAACTTGTATTTCTTGTGCACATGCAACACATCACTAGGTAAATATACAAGTCTTAAATTAAAGAAAGGTGTAAATAAAAGTGCCTTATCAATTCAACAATTAAGAATGGTCTAACTACTAATATCATACATGTTATTTAAAATAGATTCTATAAACATTACTTTTTTCTGTATAGTAAGTACTTATGACCATATACCCTGTAGTACATTATAAAACAGGTGGAATGGACCCTTTTCATTGTGTTGGTGCCCTGTGCTTCTCCAGGGCACCTGTCCAGAGAAGGATTAATAGCAGATGGCCTTACATGATTTCACTATGCAACAATGGTGGATGGAGTCTTTGACAGCTAAAATCATTGCGGTTTCATTAGAATTACCAGAATTCTAGGTTTCTTTTTTTTTTGTCTTCTTTTTTAAACGATTGTCCACAGAGAGGTGCCGATTGCATCACCATGCCGACAGACCCTCCCTCAAAGTCGCTGTGAATTTTCATTCCAGGAACTGCGTCCAAAAAGTTACGACCAAACACAAGAGGAAACAAACAAACAAACAAACAAACAAAACAAAAAAAAAAGGCTGAACTTGACCAAAATGTGCGCATTATATCGGCTGATTTGTTTCAGTTTTGGGATACAGCGTCTCGAAGAAGATAGGGAAAGACGATTTAAAATTTTGAACGTGGAAAGACTGAAGCTTGTTTTGGGAGTGTCACCTGAAAAATAATACTGTTGCAGAGCTACCTTCTTAACGAAGACCTCCTCCGTTATTTTAATAGCAAAAGTGGATAAATCATAATAGTGGAGATGCAATAAATAGTGGCGAAAATGAATTCATGAGGTGACGTGAATTGTGTGCTCCACGTTGGAAAATGCGCATAAGAGGGTCAAGTTCAACCAGACAGAAATTATTTGTCCCTATCTCCTCTTCGTGTCCCATGGGGTGTCGGGTCCCACAAGTCTTCCAAAGAGAACTAAATTCAATAAAGTAAACCTTGAGAATCAACTCCCTAAGCCCTCCCCTCCGATGTAAAAGAAGAAGTTGAACAGCGTGCCATCTGTCCGCTCTGGTTTGTGCAGGGCACCAATAAAGTGTCTCAGATTCCTCCTCCACATTCCCCTACGGTGGGCACACTGGCACCTGGCAGGGCTGCTACCCGTCAACGGGCATGGACTGCTCAAAGTCTGATCCGAACAGCTCCTTGTATAAGGGGGGGAAGTGGGCACGCACAATGTCTGGATATATTGCTTTGAAAGCTGTAAGCTTCTCTGTATGCCTACTGCACAGCGCTCGCAGTGTCGACACTTTGCATATCAACTGTGGAGAGAGAGGAGACAGGCTGTTTAGATTCACGGGGAGGCAAGGACATGGAGCAATGGTAGTGAAAAACATTCCTCCCTACAGTGTATTTCCTCTCACACAGGGCCAAACAGACTTGTAAATATTGAGACGAGCGCTAAGGCACGAGGAGAACTTGACACTTCATATTATGGAGCTGGTACAATTGATAAATTGCCTCTTCCCTGCTGATAAAAAGGCACTTCATGTAACATTACGAATGCTTTCCCAGAAATCTGTGTTAGTTTTATCTAATGCACTAAAAATGGTTGATGGCATGTGAATAAATCCTAAACAGTGGGAGATTACACTGCTACAAGGGTAGTGCATGCTGAGCAGACAGCCACTTTAAGGGATAATGGAGTGTGCACTGCATCAGACTGTACCTTTGTAAGAATACCATCCTCTCTGTGGTTCTTCTGCAGGACGTGCTGGAGGGCCAGTTGGATTTTCTGCTGGAGTTTCTCCACCTTCACCTTCTCCTGGAGCCAGGACCGGTCTGCGAGACAAATGAGGACAACTTTTTCATACTCTCCGAACACACGTGGGGCCCTAAACAGTCATGCGAAAAGTAATGACGCAGTGCCGCTCATGTGTGATATTAATTGGTAGAGGAGAACACGAGGGCGACAGCGCTCCTTGTTGTGGTGAATGCATGCCTGCTGTGGGTTTTTTTCTGTTTTTTTTTTTTTCCTCCCTTTGCACGGTGAGTGACACCTACCAGCAGACATCAACACAAAGGCGGAGAACAGGGCGATCTCATCCTCAGACAGGTGCATAGAACACAAGTTTTTCCCAAACTCGAAGACGGAGCTGATCAAGTCGTCACAGCCTGCCACAGCAAAGGACACAGAGAGAGGGCTTAGGATGAGGAAGACCAAAGAACAACATTCACTCTTGATCTTTATTGGGAGAGAGGCACACAGGGAGGGGAGAGGAAGGGGAAGGAATGAAAAAGAGCGGCATGCTGACAGCACATGGGAGCGTCTTAAGCAGAACAGGCAATGCTTTTACTGAGTTTTGCCTCCCAGACGAGTCACTTTTGGCAGTTGGGTGGTGTTATGCAAGCCAAAATGAGGTCACTATTGAGGCTTTTAGTTAAATCAATTATCGGGGATTGGAAGAGACAGGCGGATGCCACCGCGGCTCGCGAGGCCCATCACTCTGCCACCCCCTTCCTGCTGCGGACCCCTACAGAACGCACAGGACAGTCGGACTCTCAACACTGGGACAGCTACACATGCTTGCGCAAACGGGGAGTTAGGAGGAACGGCAAACTTGCACCGAGAAACAGAAATCAGCATTTTTGCTGCCTCTGTGGGACACATTTACATTTTCTTTGTCAGAGAGGCTGCTAGAAATGTGAGAAAACCCATGGTGGAGAGTCTTACTAATGTCATGGCAGTCAAACACGAATGCTATTTGCTTTCGCCTGAGATGTTTTATATCAGACTATCAATGATGGTTTTGATAGCGCTCTCCCCAAAGACACTCCGTCTGGCTTTATTTATTCCACAGTTACTGGAGCCATATGCAGCAGAGCCTCACTAACATCTCTGTTCTACCATAAATAACCGTTGCAGAGACAGCAATGCCAGGTGAGGCAGGGATGAGTGCTCAGAGTTCGCTTCCAGGCCTTCAGCATTGTGTAGAACAGAACAGCAGACTCTAATTTTGGCTATTACACCAAGGAAAGGAGTAAGACACTGTAAGGAACACACACACACACACACACACACACACAGGCATACAAATGCACACACGCAGGCTCATTCACACAAGCACATGCGGGGATGCGCACACGCACACACTCACCCACACACGCACACCCACTCCACTTACCTAATGACTTGAACACATCAGGTCCGGCATACTTTCCATCAAAATAGACTGTGTTGTTTTGCGAGTCAAAGGCACGGCACATTCTGACAAACACAACTTCCAAAGAGCCTGTGGAGACAGACAGAAACAAGATGCTGAATCTGAGCTTTGTTTCTTTTCTCTTTTTTTTCCCCCCCACCAAACAGTTGCACTTCAGTCAGGGAAGCAAAACACATGATTGTGCTTTGTGCTATTCTTCCGCAACATGAATAACACAACCACTTTGAAATAAAGCAGCCTGTCGTCAGAGGAAACAAAAACACCTCTGCAGATGATAATATCATAGAGAGGAGGCTATTCTTCCATAATGACATGCCAGATAAAAAAATAGTGCTTCATTCAGTAGTCATTCATTCAACCTTTATTTAGCAAGATAGGTAGGGAATATTTTCCATCCTGCAATTTGTACCACTCTGTGGGAGTGGATAAGAGGATCAAGAAAATGTAACAGAAACCATTACTGCCTCTAAGGGAGATGCTACTGTTTTAAAATGTCATGTCTGACAAGGGATCTCAGTCTTTATTTCATTATTGATATTGGCTGTGCTAATGTAAATAATACTCAGGGAAAGACCCAGGAGAGGTGCTTGTTTGCTGCATGTGTGGTATATTTGTATCAGTGTGTTTGAACATCTGTATTTATGCATAAATATAGGTGACAGTGTGCACAGAGTCATGGCTGCATTTAATATTCTGCAAGTATGTCTTCATGAGCCATCATGGGTGTCGGTGAAAAAGGGAGGGAAAAGGCAGCCGTCATGATATGTATTATCCAAGCTCAGGAACACATTGCTTATCTAAGGCTGTGTCCATCTCCGCTACGTATGTAATGAACGGAGGAAAATAGAGAGCGACAGAGACAGAGAGAGGAAGCGGGCGGGGTGGGGTCTCCTCTCTGTGACACTGTCTGTGCGTGTGAAGACGAGGGCTTTGTGCAGTCAGGTCAGCTACGCCCTTGTGACAATGCCAGAGGGGGGTGGTGGTGGTGGTGGTGGTGCTGGGTGAGTTTGACGGCAGCAGGCCATGTTGACAGGCTGTCATACCTGCTTTCAGCAGCACTATCTGATCGTTCTGACACAGCTCCATGAAGCCGTCGATGCGCTTGGCGAACTCCACCACATACTGAATGGCCTCTGTTATTTTGATAGCACACAGCTGCCACATGACTTCCCGGGGCTAAGAACAGATAGGACAGAGAATGAGTTATCTGCTTGAAAACAATGGATTTGATTACTGTAACTGCTGTGGAGGGCCAGCCCAGGCCAAGTTTACCTTGCTCTGATAGCTCTCCACCTCCTCCTGCAGGAAGGCCTGCCAGGTCATCTGCTGCAGCTCCTCCCTCAGGTACTGACATGTCTCCATGTGTGACTTGGAGATGTTCTGGGCCAGGTGCTCTGCAACACAACCATCGCCACAAACCCAGAAGAAGATCACAGTTGAGATCTGAATGTTGTTCGTGAGGGTATGTGAAAGCGAGGACCTCGCTGATGAAATATGCCACAGGAAAAGAAGATTTATTTACTGAGCTTTCAAGAAGGAGGAGAGGCGGATACACGTGGGCTTTTTTTTGACTGGGAAAAGGCTTGTTGACATTTCGTTTTACTGCCTGCAGGAAGCTCATAACTTAAGGTTGAGGCAAAGCCAATCTAGTTATGACACAAACGCATGGAGAGGAGGAGGGGTGCCACGTTACTCACTGAAACAAAGGTCACATTTTCTCTGAGAAATATTGAGTATAAGAATTTAAATGGTTTTGAAAACACATCTGTTAAAAGGAGTTCCTAGGCACAGGGGAGCCTAAAAAAATGATTTCCCCAGACGCCTGCCCTGCTGGATCCTGATTGGCCCTAATTAATGGAAACTAATTACAAAAAAGAGGCTCTTTTAATGAGTGTTGGAGATGAGTCTCCAACCTCCTGCTATTTTAAGCAACCTTTGTGTCGTTTGCCCCACGGTTGAGTTGTTCTCCCCCCCCCTCCTCCATTTTGCTGTCTCTCCTCTCGTCTCCCCCTGCCTCTCTCCTGCTCCTTACCTAGTTCAGCCATGGACACGGTGGGGGAGGTTTCTCCGTTGGTGAAGGAGCAGTAAGGGAAGAAGCCAGAGCCGGGGGCAAAGTCGCAGATGGGCTCCGGCTTGATGCCGTTGATGTCCAGGCCTGACTGGTCAGGAGATGGCTGGATGTCCAGGTAGAAGCTGCTGACCGCTGAGTCTGGTTTGCTGCCGTCAGGGGTGTGACCATCCATGTAGCCACTGAGGTCGTCATGGAGCTCCGTGAGGCCATTGGCTGAGAGGCCGTAGCTAGGTGTGAGCGGCTCCGCCTCTCCAGGCTGTTGTTGGTGGTCACGCTGCTGCTGCTGCAGTCGGTGCTTCTGGACCTCAGCGTACAGGCTGTCTCGCTGCTTCTTCGACATGCGGCCAAACTTCACCGCTGTGAAGTTAGCAGGACAAAACAACAACCAGTCAAATTAAACTGAACTGCTGGTCTATGTTTATTTGTGTAGAAAAATAAGGTACCAGAAATATGTTCAAGTAATGCAAAAAAAATATGTTGGTTAATGAGTGAAGGTGTAACTGTTTAAGAAATTGTTCATCTTTTTAAATGCATGTTTTAAATGTTGTCATTTGGTTAATTTTATTGTTAGGTCTTAACATTTTACTCATGAATAAGTAAAATAATCTTGAAAAAAAAGTTTTTTTTTGGAATAAAGTTTAATTTTTAACATTTTAATATATAGTCTCCCTTACCCAGCCTTGCTTCAAGATTCTGACATTTGTGTCTAGACAATGTCTGACACAGTGGAATTGCTCTGAGACCAATTTAAATGACTAAACTGGGTCTTATGCCTTTAACGAGAGACAAAATTTTTGGGCATCTGAGACTAAATGACTTGTTTAGACAACAAGGAAAAGGGCTGAATTGGAGATATTTTTAGCACATTCATTTTCAACCAACCTGTATATCTGTATACAAGTTGTATGTGACTTTTAGACCCAAAGACCAGCATAATACTCTACAAGGTGTCCAGCACAGTGCAGAGCCAAGGAGTAATATTCTCTTTTCATAGATAAAGAACAAAAAAAAAAAAAAAGCAAATCTCCATATTTCAGGAGGGATCAGTTATGACAGAGATTATTGCAAAAAAAAAAAGAACAGCTTTATAAATCCAGAGGCAGAAGTGGGAAGTGACTAACAGCTTACCAGCCACTCAAACATGAGACAGGCTAAGTTTCTGCCTCCTGTTTCAAGGTTTCCAGACTAAACAGTGGCGCTGAGAATGAGACTCCTTGGCCCGAGTTCTGGGGGCCTGGCAGTGTGTCAGCCGGTCACTGTGTGTGTGTGTTTGTCTATGCACAGTGGAAAGCGAGTGGAGCGACGCAGAGGAGAGTGCGGGCAGATGGACTCTGGTGTGTTGAGTGAAGGCAAGAGTCACCTTCGTCCGTCCTGAGAGTGTGCGTTCATGTGCATGCGTGTGTGGCTATGCAAAGGCACTCATAAGTGCTAATGTACTTCTGTGTTCATTCACATTTATGAATATTTATGCACGTGTATAACTATATGACATTATATTCATCTTAATATATAATTTACACAAAGTAGTATGCATTAAGATATGCCAGCCTCTGTGCATGAATGTTCAGGTTTTCACTTGTCTGTGTACATTCCTGTGCGGGTTTAACAAAAAAAAAAAAAACAACACACATACACACACACACACACACATCATAGATCTGTCCTGATATAATCTACTTAGCTCAGCCCAGTCTGGGCCAGCCTGGTCTGGACCAGGCTGGCACAGCAGGAGCCCTCCGCCGGCGCACATCCCCACCTGTGTGCTCCCATTACAGCATCTCAGCTGCAGCAGCACTAATGACAACCTCTAACAACCTCCTATTTCATCAAACCTAGTTTCTATCACAGCAACAAATTAGTCCCACAGACAAAGCACTCACCTGCTACTTTCAGACAATGAACATAGACGGACGTCTTAGCATGTGTTCATGTCGCAACTTCCTTGGGAAATGTCTTTTAGAATAATGGCAGTCATTATCTGCATGTGCTTTCTTTGTCTTTCCATCCAGATTCAATATAGAGCGCCACATTAATACAGGGCCATTAACAAACAACCAAACAACAGTAATGATAAACGTAAAGCAACATGCATGGTTGTTAATGGCTACTGAAAAGCCCCTGCTATACAGTTACGGTCTTGGTCTTTTTCCTTTTGCGGGTAATATACCTCAAGGTTCAACTTTTTTGCAGATTTTCCGAGAAAAAAAAATGCCCAGATTAATTTTTTTACCACAGTTTCATGTCAAAATAAGACCGCTATAGTTTATGGTAAACCATGTTCTCGTCCAATAAGCACAACTCAGAAACCCAGAAATAGACCATTTAAAATAAAAGAGGGTAAATAAAACTAATGCTAAAGTAGCAGCCGATCAGGCCCTCCTAACTGAGTAACTACACAGTGGTTAAAATCTGATTACTCTCTCGTCCTCTCTCTTGTAATAAATAATGAGCCCAAAATATACACGGTAGATACCTTATAAAGGTGACAGTTGATCTACATGAGGAAATTTTCTTGCTCTTGCCTGCCCTCAAATTAAAGTCAGAGCCCACATCAGCATCCCTGAAGCTCTGGTCCAAGGGCACTTCAGCAGAGCAGATTCTTGCCCACACAGGGGCTCCAACCTGAGCTCTTCACTTCTCCCTACTCACCGTGTCACCCTGCTCTGTCCGCCCACCTCTTCCATCAAGCACTTACCATCTCGTGACATGCCCACTGCCAGGCACTTCTGCAGCCGGCAGTGCTGGCAGCGGTTGCGGCTCGTGCGGTCGATCAGGCAGTTCTTCTGACGGGGGCAGGAGTAGGCTGCATTGCTTTGCTGACTCCTCCTGAAGAAGCCCTGCACAAGGAAGCGGCATGGAAACACTTTGGGTTACAGGATGAACCACCACAGGTGTAAAAATGCTCTAGGACCGAAAGATTGATTCATGGTGTTTCAGCGATGACGGATTTTATCACTGATTGATTTATTGCATTCCTACTGCTGCTATTTTTATTTTACTCCTGCTTAACAGATTAGATAATAACTCTACTCTGATGGCATTTTCCTGACTGATACGCAGTAATATCTGGCATTCAAAGAGTGCTGTATTACACCAGTGTGTACACCAGGAGGGTGGTGTGTTTGGGGAGGAATGATAACAGTGGATGGTATTTTTCTTCAGTGGGGTTATTAGTGTTGATTAACGCAGCACTGGCATGTGCAGTGCTAAAGGATTGCGAATTCACACCGACTGGATTCCTCATCCTTTGACTTAATGAATTGATTCCAGCACATCATTAACATGCCCCACTCTACTGCTCCATACACATATGTCTTAATTAGCTGCTCATTGGCTGTTTAATTACAAGAAAACAGCTGACAGCTGCCAAGTTGCTTTATAATGGAAGCCATTATGGAAACGGGCTATAACTGCCAGTGACAAGCAGCACTCTTTAATAATGCTATGATTTATGGTCCAAACTTTTGTACTCGCACATATCATTAAAGGCCCCTCTGCCTTGGACTAATTAGCAATCATTAAAGATAGATTTCAGCAGTTTATTCTTTAGCGTTTTGTTCCTTACAGCTCCTGTGTGAGGGAGAGGAGCACTGGGAAGAGCAGCTGAAAGGAATCTCTCTCTCTCTCTCCCTCCCTCTCTCTCTCTCTCTCTCTCCTTCTCAAGCACACGCGAGCAAAACAGCAAAGGTGCAGGCTGGCTGAGGAATGCTAATGATGTGCCTGGTGACAAGCACAGGGACAAGAATACACTCTAAGCACAAAATTCCCCTCACTGTGAATGGCTGGTGCATTTGAAACAGTACAAAAGGCGGCTTCAATGGAAGCAACACTGTAGCAAACAGCCAACAATCTGCTATAATTCAAAGCACTCTCCTTTTGATCATTTTATTTCAAGAAGAGCAGGCTGCAGCAGAAGCAAAAAAAAAAGAAAGGAAAACATTGAAAAGACATGTCCCTGGGAGGGAAAGGCAGAGCAAGGGAGAGGGATGACTTTGTCCTACTAATTGTGGTTATCTGTGATGTCCTCTGTGGTTCTTGACCACTTTAATGATCATGCTCTGTGTGTTTACACTTCGCAGCCTGTCTCCAAATCACTGTAAAACTTCAGCAATATTTTCAAACGTTTTTCCTAGCAAGCAACTTTATTTCCTTCCTCAATGTTCACTCTCCTCCCCACTTTTCAGCTAACGCACACACACACACACACACACACACACACACACACACACACACACACACACACTTCCCATGACACAAACAGGTTCTGTCTCTTGATGCTTACCTTACAGCCTTCACATGTTATCACGCCGTAATGGATGCCTGATGATTTGTCTCCACAGATCTTGCAGGGAATTATTTCGATTTGAGCTGCAGAGAAGAAAAGGGAAGAAAAGAAACAGGAAAAAAAAAAAATCAACATTTTGCTGTCACAAGTCACTGTACAACACCCTCACCATGGATCCATGTTGGTACATGAAAGAGCACTGTGCTTCTAAAAACATCTCATCCGGTGGCTTTTGAATCCTCACTTCCACCGAGCATTAGCTGAATATTTACAGAGCTGTGTGTGTATGTGTGTGCGCGCGTGTGTGTGTTTGTGAGAGAGTGAAGGGAAGGAGGCCATTTTAAGTCCTCACAGGCTGCCAATGTAAACATGGTGTCAATTTTCATCCTAAACACACACTTGCATAAGGAACAAAAAAAAAAAAAACAGCTGCCCACAAACCCTAATATGCTACAGTAGCACTAACAGCGGCCTCGTGCGACGACAAAGGCTCATTTAGTGCATGAGGACACACACTCGCTCTTGGAAAAACTTGACTTCATGAAGCCTCTTAAACTTCAAAACCAGAAAAACCTCAGGAGTAAATCCAGCGCGGCCACAAAGAATCATAACAGGCCCACTGCGCTGGATGGAGCGGTGGCGGTGGCGGCGGCGGCTGTGTTCGGAGGGGGTTTGGCCGCGGTGTTGTGCTGCTGACAGGCCTGTGATTCACCCGCCATAGAGGACAAAAGCACAGAGAGGACAGGCCTCATCCATCGTTGGCCTTCTCCTCAGGAGCAGACCACAGGGCGACACAACAGAACAGACAGAACACACAGACATCAGAGACGCAGAACTCCCAGCTCGTCCCGCTGCTCCCAGCTTTATCACTGCAGCCACTGATGCTACATCCCTCTCCACCTCCCTCTCCACCTCCCCCCTTTCTCTCTCTCTGTCTCTCTCTCTCTCTCTCTCCCTCCCTCCCTCCAGAGATCTCTATCTCACAGCCCTCCTCCACATCTCCAACATCTCGGTCCCACCATCCCAACAGTGCACTGCAGCGCCAGACAAACTCCGCTATCTGATCTAAATCGAGGAAAGATCACCGCGGGATATTTTCTCACGATGTAATGGTTTTCTCCAACCAGCCATGCAGCCGACCAATCAGAGCACATGGAGCTATTGCAACACCAGTCTATACCAATTAGGGGAGGAATATTATAATTTTGCCTTAATAAGATGCAATAAAAAATTAGAATAATTAAAAAAAAGAAGAAAGAAAAAAAGTGATGGTACATTCACTATGTCAAAGCGTTTCATCACCCTCTCCCCTCTAGCCAGGCCTAACTGTCTACTCTGAAGCCCCATGTCTCCACCCAATACTAGAAGCTTCAAATATCCCTTGTACACCTGAACAACCGACCTCTTTAAACTAGTTTGATCACATCAAAAGTACTTTTGCTGGGGTTCAATCCAGAGATCCCAACCCATTTTAATCATCTGCCTAGGAGCTTGTAATGTGTCATGTGGATAATGTCCTTGTCCCTGAGGCATGCCCAGGAGAGGCCCTTAACACAGAGCCTCTAATCCACTAACCCCGGAGCCACACTCTATTCATGCAGGAGTCTGTGTCTGTTCTCCTCGCGCTGCTGGAGTCAACAAGACCGGCCATGTTTACATGGAATTAGCCTACATTTTAGGAAAATGAACAAAAGGGAGTGGTAGAACATACACAATTAATTCTCCTCCAGACAACACCTCCTGCGATCTGTGATTCTCACATACAATGGAGGGCACTGCACCTCGTCGGCCCGGATTAGAGTGAAATCCAGGCAGGAGGCGGTCTTTGACAACCTAACTGAGAGGGTTAATTTATAATTAATCTTTTCCTTACTGTGCACAGTTGCTTGTTATTACAGTTAGGTCTATCTCTGTATGAGTGCACTCTATTGTTTGTTTTTGTGTTCTCCCTGCATGAGCATTAGCAGTGCAGTGTGTTTCGACTCCTTTAGCATTTTCAGCCTCATTACTTACATAATTTGTTCTGACATGCACTCACAACAACTGAAGCGTGCTGTAATTATGACTAGCTGTGGTTATGGTGAACTAAAGGTTGTAGTGACAGGCCCCGGCCATTGGGTGGCAGTGCAGGGCTGTGGCTACGGTTGTCTCGCCAAGTTAAGCCAAGCTTCCACCCACCCTATCCAGCCCACAGGCTTTTGGCTCTGAGCTCCAGCCTCTGATAGCTCCAGGCTTAGGCTGCTGCTAGCTTCCCCACCCCCACAGCATAGCTGTGAGATGCCTTCATCTCTCCTGAAGAAGCGGAGCTGGCTGGGCGCTCGCTCAGGCCTGACAGAGGCTGTGCCACATCAGGTGAAAGCAGTGGGAGTAGAGACGCGGGAGTGCCAGGCCGGGCAGGGCATACACACACAAGCATGCCTCACAAAGCCCTATCTGCAGCAGGAAGGCCCTGAGTGCACACAGCCTCACCAGCTAACATCCTCTCACTCCACCACTGCACAAGCCCCTGGATGCTCAGTGCACTCAACAGTAAAAAGGGTTTGTCTCTGGACCGGCTGAGACAGGCTCTGTAGTTTCTTGTATGAAAAAAGACCTCAGTCTGAACATATAGTTATTTCCACACCAGGATAAGCTGCTTGCAAAAAAATGGAGAGGGGGGCCAGGGAGAATAAGCACCAAGCAATGACACAAAGGAGATCAAATACACCATGAAGTCACCTACACCATCAGCCTAAGTCAATATTTGTAGATCTGTATGACTGTGCAAGTTGTCCTCTTGAGTGACTGGTCATGGGGCCCTTAAGCTACAGTTCAGACACTGAGGATGATTTAAACTGAATTCGCACAGGGGAGTCGGTCAAACAAAAAAGGCCTGCGCTCACAAGCACTCCCAATCTGGCAGTCAATATCTATTGACATGAGCTGTGGTGTTAACTGCCTCTTGGTGTGAAACAGGCAGCTGCTGGCTTGCTTGAGCTTGACCAGCGCAGTGCCACTGATCCCATTCACCGCGCCTGCCTGCCTGCTTGCCTGCCTGCCTCCCTGCCTGCCCGCTTCCCTGCCAGCCAGCCCTACCCGCTCTGTTTACGACATCAAAGCCAGGCACAGTTAGACGGGCAGCCATGCTAAAGCCCATCCCAGCAGCCTGCCGCTCCCCACAGCACTGCGAGATGGCCTCTGCACGCAGGCCACTTCAAAGACACCTGCTGAGACGCCAAGATTATGTGTGAATCACACTGCAGCACAATCGGACCACGCGCACATAACCATAAGGGCTGGACAGCGGCTCAAGTCTGATTTCCTGTACGCGGAGCTGCAGCCTGGCGTGGGTGCCCCGGACAATGGGCATGGTGGAGAGAGGAGACAGTCAAGCCGAATGCTAAAGCTTGTTCTTTGTCTGTCTGTGGTTGAGCAGTTCAAGGACACTGATTCACCACACTAGCAGGCCCTTTGAGGGGATGACGTGTCACTCAGAGCACATGTACAATAGGGCAGCGTGGCCTCCGCATGCTTACCCAGTGCCCTTCACTGTCTTCTCCACAGTCCCGAGATCAACCCACTGCTGAAGCTGCACTACGTTATCAAAGACCCGGGAACTGACAGTCAAACGCGAACACCCAGAACAATTTGCCAAATGCACATTAACAGCTTACCGGGGGCCCTGTTGTAGTTTATTTTATTATGAGCATTGAATAGATACTCAAACAGTCACTGCAAATGTATTATTGTATAAAACAGTGTAAAA
>JAOXYL010000090.1:11894010-11909504 GCA_028564955.1 Terapon puta
CGCACACGACAGCAAAACACACGCTGAGAAAATAAAATAAAAAAAATAAAATAAATCAAGGCATTGCAGATTTAAATGAATGAAAAAAAAAATCTTGCTCAATTTCTTCTTCTGATTTTTTTTTTTTTAAATAGAGAAATTCTGCTCATGCACGAAAGGAAATATTAGAAAAAGCTTGTTTCACTTGCACGCATTCAGCAGCTCTGTATTACTGTATTTCTCCCTCCCTCCTCTCTCTCTCTCTCTCTCTCTCTCTCTCTCTCCCTCTCTCTCTCTCTCTCTCCCTGTCACGCTCATGCCTTGCAAATGAAATGCGAGGAGTTGGCAGCCTCCGAATCTAGCGGAGCCGCACTTCCCTACTTGTTACTCGGGTAGCGCGGGGATCGGCGCGCGCGCGCTCTGCTCTTACCTTTCATAGCTGAAATCACAAAATACATCATTGAGCTTCGGGTCCATAAGAGGAGGAACTATCGCCAGCGCCGAAGCCCTCCACTGCTGTCTCAGCAGCAGCTGGCCAGCACAGCTCTGTCTCTCAGCCTCCGAGCATGACCACACCAGAATCCATGTGACTGTGACATCAGTGTTCATGTCTGACTGCTCCCCACCCACCGGCCTTTGATTGGCACAGCGTGCAGCCAGTAGGGGCGCTGAGAGCTCAGGCAGGGAAGCTGGCCCTCATCCCACTGATTGCAGTCAGAGCCTTGTGTACCGGCTTGCTAGACACAGCACACGCTCTCTCGCTCGCTATCTTCTGCGTGGCTTATCTTTTCTAGTGCAAGGATAAGGTCAGAACCAGTTCTGGCCGACACTAGTTTTTTTTTTTTTTCCCCCATCATCCTTCCTCTCTTACTTGCCCCTCTTAGTTTTTTTTTATAAAAAATGGTGTAATGTCAAGGATAAGAAAGTCAAAGAGAGGGGGGATGAAAGAAGGGGAAGTGAGAGGGGTGAAGGTGAAAAAAGAGCAGAGGAAATAAGAGAAGGAGGAAGTTACAAAAGCAAAAAAAAAAAGAGGGGTATAAGAGGGGATCTGTAATTTTTTTTTTTTCTGTTGCTCAAAGATCGAAGCGCTCCGCTCCTCTCCTCCTCCCTGTCTGCAGATATGAGTGATCAGTGTGAGGCCAGATGTCTGCGAGCAGCGGTGGGCCCTGCACGGAGAGAAGATGAGTGGAGCCTCAGCTTCTTCCCCTGACCTCTCAGAGGACCCGCGTGCCCGTCTCACTTTCTCTCTCTCACACACACACACACACACTCCAACAGCTCTCACACACTCTCCCTGACAGGTGAGGAAGGGGAGATAGTGACGGAAGTGTTTAGATGATCCCCTCCACCCCACAGCGACTGGGCAATGAGTTTCTTGCTATCATCTCTTCCCTCTCTCTCTCCCTCCTGTGACCCCCCCCCCTCCCCCACTTCCCCTTCCAGTCCCTATCCCTCTCTCTTTCTCTTTCTCTCTCTTCCGTCTCTCTCTCCTCCCCCTCTCCTCGCTCATCCTCTCGCATATGATAATCTGTTCTGACTCCTAACCAGCTGCCTCTCTCTGATACAATATTCTGGTTTTAGTGCAATCCAGCCTTGGCCAATAACCACGTTGCATTTGGCATTTCCATGAATAAGCTGGCGCTCATTCCACCTCGTCTCAAGACAAACATCATACAGCTTCGTTTCAGGCGCTGCAATATTTGAAATCTAAAAATTAAAAAGGAAAAAATAAAACATTTTTTTTTTACACCACCAATATTTCAAATTTGGATATTTTAGAGGTTCATGACACATTCTCTATAGCGCTGCAGCTTTGTCGCAGAATCACAATGCTTCCACAAAGGCAAGAATCTTACATTAACAATGTGACTGTGAGATTCATTTTGATTATTTATTTATTTCCTCTTTTACACACCAAATATCTATATTCATTTGATGTCTTCCATCGTGTTCTGTTCATTGAATAAAGGTACTCCTAACCACATATAAAATGGAAATGAGGACTCAGCAGCTTGCGACATAAATCTTCCCATGACAATGTTTCATTAGGACCTCTATGATCCATTAGAGACACTAAACACATTAACTCACGTTGTGTCAACACTGGCCTCTTATTGCACACCGTCTAATGAACAAAATATCATTCAGAGGCTGATAGCATCAAATGGAGCGTGCCGTGGATACAAACTATGCAACTATGCAGGCGCTGGTAAACTATTCAAAACAATGTGATGTCAAAGACAGTGCAGTCGTCTGGTTTCCTTGTTTTGTGTCTTCCCACAAGATCTTCAAAGTTCACGAGATGAGTCAGGGCCAAAGCCCACGCAGGAACATGTTCAACTGCCACTATCTGTGGTAGTCTCGCACTGTATCAGTCTCTCTCGAACCAAACGTGGCTCAACGCACTGTGGCTTAAGACTGAGCTATGGTTAAAGGGTAAAAAAAAAAAGACATGATAGCAGGGGTTGAGTCTGTTGGCTGGTTATCCAAGAACATCTGAGAGGAGGATAACATCCATATTACGATCTGAGCATCAGGAGAGAGTTGGCAGGAGAGCATGTTTTGTCTGCCGACAATCTATGTGGTGAATAAAGGAAGATCTCAGAGCAATCCCTTCATGTTGGAAGGATTACCAGAGCAACTAACTGGCTATTTTTGACAATAAAAAAGTGAAACCAATAAAAACTTGCATTAATTTCAACGTGGCACACAGAAAAACAGTCAGCTCGACTTGGTTTCTTGCTTGTAGGGTAGATGACAGGTTTATCAAAACCTACATCGTCCCCTAATTGTCTTCACTTTCACATTTAAAAGGGTTGGGTACAAACAAAAACGCTTTCTTCAAAAGCAAGTAAAAACATTCCCTCTGAAACCTGTTGGCTTAATTGGACACTTTGTGTAGAGAGGGACGCTGAGGTTGAATGGCATCTTTACACTGACTATGAATCACATTAAATTTGAATTGTCTGGTTGAAATTTGAAGCGTCTGTGTTTGAAATCTGGCTGAGAGTTTTTGTTCTATGCCCTTAATATCTCTGTCACCTACTTTTATGTCACATTTCCACTGTTATTATATAGTGAAATCATAAAATCTTTTTTTTTTCAACTGTACCAGCACCATAATGAAAACTACCCACCACCATTGTACTGGGCTGACTGCAGATATCTCTGTGTAACCAGACACAACTAGAGTTAAGTGAAAAAAACATATATTTTTGTAATTTTGTTGAACCAACCCTTCAAGAAAAACATAAAACTAATAAACCAATTCAGCTACTATTTTATCCATTAAGCTCTACAACAAATATAGTGCCTCCAACTGTATATAATTGTGCTTAAAAGCCCAAGCCTCCCTAAGGAGCAATGTTTCCAGCAAAGCTGCTTCATTTGCTCTTGATCACACTCTCCCTTGACTGCTGCACATTACCAGTGACAGTATGCCAATACTCTACTGATACTTGTTCATTAGGGCATTGATTAAGCCACAAAGGCACTGATGGTCAAATGTCTACAGGAATTAATGTGGCAATCACTGATGTGTAGCCATCAATAGAACCATTTCAGTCAATCGTGTCTTTATAGCCTTGAGTATGAAACTGAAAGCATGATCGTGAAGCTGCCGTGACTCCAGGAGTGTTACTGATACCGCGCTGAGCAGAAACTACACACTAAATTTGCGCATTTAGACCGCAGTCATGTGTCTTGCACTCCTCTTGGATTAATTCAAGCAAATGTATTTACTGTAAACAAGCCCTGTGGAATGGAATTCAATTGAGGTGAGGTGCAGAGCATCCACTGGTTCCCCTGGAGGAGAGGAGAGGACCAGAGCTGATAATGGCCTCATTAGCAGTCTGTCAGTAGCCATTCCATGCACAGACTCACCATGCGGCTGATCCATGTTAACTCTTACGGCCCTGGACAGGCCTCGAACCTGTTATCTTTGCGTGCTGCTACACTGCTGCGGCCTCTGACCCCGCCGGAGAAACAGTTACCAGCCCTCCTCGTTTTGTCTCCCAATCTCGTCGTGAGGTATTTTAGAGAGACGAGGGCTTATATTTCCGCCACAGAGCCACCTGGGTGTTCGCAACTGCGCCACCAGCCTGAAGCAGCAGCAGAATTAACAAGCTTCAACAGGCACTCCATGAAAACAATACAGATCAATTTAATATAGATGCCAAGGAGTGGAGGGCATAATATTAGAACCATAACAGCACCGGCCCACACCACACAATCATAAACCAATTTAGGGCCATTCCAGGCAATTTCCTGGGGGCCTCCACTTGTGGGAAGACTTCAATAAATCACACAGACAACAAAGGGAATATCTATTTCAGTGAAAATAGAGGACACTATTGGGTTATGTCCAGAGGACTGTGATAGGTTGCATTTAAAGACAAGTTTAAATAAGAGCAGTGAGAGTTTCAAATGTACTGTATGCTGCTTCTGTGCCTGGGTTTTACGATATAATGTGTAGCTACAGGAAATGCTGTTAACTCATTATGGCTAATGGATTTTCCGTGGAATAGAACAGTGCATCTAGTCTATGGAGGTGGCAGCTGTGCATATGTCCCATGCTTTTTACAATCTTTAACAGTTACACTTAAATCAGATGACTCTACATTAGTGACTGTATACACTGCCCTTCATCCTTTATATGCACAGCAGCCCCAGGGCCAGCTCAGCACTATTCTCTCTCGTTCTACAGTATCTGTCACTCAATATATATACACAGAGCCACAATATTTATAGAACAGCAGGGTCAAAAGGAAGAGATATGAAAGCGTATCATTCCTACATAGGTGAAGTGTACACCTGTCAACTGTCATGTAATCAGAATCAACAACACAGTGCGTGTAGTGAATGGTTGACAAGGCTATAGCCTCTTTGTTTTACTGCCACTGTTATTTATAGAACTAAATTGAAATATATTTTTTTAACAAAAATATGAGCCTGTGGTATTTCCAAATCAGTTAAATGAAATGTTCTTG
The DNA here is from genome assembly GCA_028564955.1 of Terapon puta. Classification (NCBI taxonomy): domain Eukaryota; kingdom Metazoa; phylum Chordata; class Actinopteri; order Centrarchiformes; family Terapontidae; genus Terapon; species Terapon puta. The sequence goes on from JAOXYL010000090.1 coordinate 11,898,978, forward strand.
TCGCAGAAAAAAAATTACATGCACTGTGTCACTATTGCATCAACACCGTGTCCTTTATGGACTGACCAAACCTCACACCATTTAAGGAAGACTTGCGTGCGCGCTCCACATGAAATGACCCCCTGTAGGTGAGTGAGGTGTTGACAAGAGGCTGTGACGGTAGGATGATGCGGATATGCTTCCACGAAAAAACATCAAACGCTCACAGCTGCTTTTTAGTCATTTTGTTTAGCAGCAGTTTAGTCGTCGCTGTTATTTCTCTGCCACATTTAAACTAAGTAGGATGCAATTTCTCTGGGCACTTCAGCAGCAGCAGAAGTGTTTACACTCTGCCCACTGGAACTGGATGTTCAATTGATTGATACAGCCTTGAAAAGATATGAGCCTCATGCACTCAACAAAGGTTGTAATTTAAGTGACTGGAATAAATCAGCTTATTTATCTGGTTTATCAGATGAAAAGGCAGTGGTAAGGAGAGATCATCAGCGCTGCTGGAGTGCTATCATATATCTCGCAGAGCAATTTTTCAATAGATCAATAGAAATCTGATTTAACAATGAATTGCACTGCATCTCCTTTGTGCGAAGCTGCCCCTGGGAACAGAGAGGAAAGGGATCGGAGGATAGAGAGAGAAGGAGCGAAAGGGAACGAGGAGGGGAGATTATCGCAGGCATGGCAGCCTGTGTGAGAGGCTTAGCCTGGCTAGGCAGGGAGGTGGAACCCTGTGAATTCTAATGAACTGGCAAGACTCCCCCAAAACCAGCTCCATCTCCGTGGCATGAGGACGACAGGAGGGAAGGAGGAGGTGATTAGGAAGGCGCAGCCCCTCTATGGCAAACCAAACAGAGCAGGTCATTTTCGCTGTGATAATTATGGCTATAACCAGGCATGAGGGATTGGTAATGGACCTGCTTATTCTTCATGCCCTGCAAAGGCAACCACTGAGCCTGTCAAGGGGAACAGCATGATGATGTGTTTTTTTCCCCTCTCTGTTGGTAGGGTGACTCTGGTAAGAGTTGCAATAGCTGTTGAAAAGGGCAGCGGGGGAACTTGGCCTTTGAGGGAGAAGTTAACGAATGAACTTCATTATTGAGGAGCATACCAGGGAGACCCCCCGGAGTGTGTGATGTATTACCTAGCGTCAAACTTACACACTCCCCCAACATCACCAATATAGCCTGACATCAGCTCTGGGGGGAGGTAGGCGTGCAAACTAAAATAGTTAACCTTCTGGCTTAAGGCTATAGAAGAAAAGAAGAAAACAGAAACAAACTGTGATGTACAAGATTTGCATCAACACATGTGTTTTCAATATATAAAAAAAATCTATTTAAACCTCCAAATCACTCATTATTCCCCCTGCTTTTAGGCTGAACAATTTGACCATTATGCTCTCTATTGAAACACCGAAGTGAGTAATGAGGCAGAGCTTTTTCCTGTGACTGCTCAGCGCAGAAACTCTCAGAAGAAAACTGTTTTAGCTTAAACTAACACATATTTAATGTTCTCTCTGTGACTTCAGGTAATGCAGTTGGTCCGGTGAGGCAGTCCAGATCAACGCAATGTAGATTACTCTCATTTATTAAAAAGCAGCTCTGTTCAAGCATGAAAGTAACTTTTCCTAAGTTCTCTGAGCTTTATAAATACAAGTGACCCACTGGAGGGACTAATGTTTTCCTCAAGATTGAGGGAGATCTTCAGGCTATGCGCAACGTGCACCACTTAGCCTTCCCCCTTCCCCTCTTTCACTGGGCCTGGACGGAGTTTCTCTACGGTGGACGGGACGAAGGAGCTCTTTTTACTGAGCGCACTCTCAACACTTTTACTCTTGACTTATGAGGATGCCATGGGTGCAGGGGAGTGATTCATCACTGGGTGTGCTCCTCTTGCACCCTCACACATTAGTAATGTGGTCCGCTGAGGAGGAGTCCTGTCATCAGTCTGTACCTAGACCCTCTGAACAAGGTAGGTCAACAGGAGGCAGCAGCGGCTGGCCCACTTTTAGTCTTTCACAGCACCTTTAAGTTTCCTCCAGCTCTGCCACAGCTGAGCCTGACGGACACAGTAAGACCAGCCTGGTCAAGGGGAGACACTGCCTCGATGCTGTAACCGGTGTGCTCGCTATATCTGTTGACTCAGTGAAGCTTATCCTCCCAGTGCCCAAGTACAGCAGGCCAAATGAAACTTGGCGAGGGGTTAAAGAGAGCGGGGAAATAGTATCTTCATTCAAAATATCAGAGTGATATTGCAGAGTATAAAAAAAAGTGGGGGAAAACAAACAAGAAATGATTCATAGTTTGGATGAAAAGTTCCCAGACTTATCCATCTGAAACCGCCTGAGGGAATTTCATCACAAGACTCCCTCGTCTTCTGTAATACAGCCGCAACAAAAATAAGTGGCAAACACATGATCGTCTGTTCTTTCGCAAAAATACAGAGCCACTTTAAGTCAGCATAAGCCTTTGACCTTAACATTGCAGGTAATGCACATTTAAATACCTACCTCAGTATTCATGTTTGTCATTTTACTTGTGAAGATTAGGTGTAAAAAGGCTATTTGAAACCAAAACACAGGATTAAGGGATAATGCTGCTCTGTGTCTTGTGAGTCGACCTTGATTCTGTAATCCAGCACAATACTGGAGAACAGCATATTTCTCTCTCGTACATTCAATACTCTCACTGTAGAACAGCTCACTCTGATGTAATGGCAAAAGCATAATGGCACCACGCTGAAAGAGAAAGTAATCTGAATTAAGGGGTAACTTCATTGTAATATCAGTGGAATAGAAATGGAAATAGTATTACATGATCTGTACAAAGACACATATTACTGACAGCACCTTTAGATTGATTAGATAAAAAAAAGGAGGCTGCGTGGAAGTATGAGGGACCAATGTTGCAGGAGAGGTGAACATATACAGACAGTAAAAAAGGAAAACATAAGTGAATTGATCTGAATTACGTAGGCCTGCACTTTAATGACCGTGGTGAGAAATGAACTTGATCTTTAAAGTGAACCAACCTGCAGTCAGCCACGGCGTTATTAAGGACCGTGCCACTTAATCAGGGAGGACGCCAATTTAGCAAGGAGCTAACTATGCAGGAGGGACCCTCCGTGGCAGCAAACACATTATAGAGCATTGTGTCACCTGACTCGCGCAGGTACATATACACGCTCTCCTCTCTTCTCCCAATCTGCCTTATTTTCCTGACTCCATAGCTCCTTTCCTGATTTTTTTTTTCTCTCTCTTTCTCCCTGCCGCAGACACAGTAGCACGAATTCCTGCCTTTGATGTCTGGGATCCTATAATGCTGAGCAGTAGAAATCCGCATGCCTGTTATCTGTAGAATCTTAATGATGACGGCTAACTTCACAATGGGTTAACCACATCCCTCTGTTCTAGCGCTGCACACCCACAGAAACACAAATTAATAGCAACGGGGGGAGGAAAAAAAAAAACAGGATTTCTCTAATAAAGCAGATTCAACAAAATGTGCACAATGCGATCAGCACAAATGTCAATGTATAATATCACCGAAAGCTTTTGTGAGCACTTCGGCTTTATTCTCCGTGGATGTAACTTTTTTTTTTTCCTGCTTCAGTTTCTAAACAGACTGACATTATTTGTCTGAAAGATGTGATCCTCGCTTCAAATTTATCTATTTGAGTTTCAATAAACATTTGATGCTTGGTATGCAAACAGTTTGTTGTGTTTTGTTCCAGCATTTTTTTTTTCTTTGATGCACTGTGGCAATTAGTATTGATCTTGAAATGGCACATACAAGATATTTCAAAAGATTTTTATTATAGGGGACATCTTACTCGTTGCATGGTTTATTCAACAACATTCCTCTGAATAATTCAGGAATTCAATTATATATGTTAATTTTACCCGCCTTTATTCATGCGTGATATTGCATCAGAAATTTCATATCCCAAAAAATTCATAATGGAATAATGGAATTTCTGACAATAGATTTTTTTGTACCCCCCTGCTCTGCTTCTGTTTAGGGTAATTTTTCTCCGGGTGCACTTCGTCGTGAAGTGAAGATCATCAATATCAGATACGCGCTGGTCAGACAGATAAGCTGTGAGCACAAGCGGACAGTCTATGTACGTAGCTGCGAATGAGGAGCTTGATGATGGCACAAGGACATTTAATTATGTCCCCCATCTTAAAGCTTCCCCATCAGCATCAGTCAGGATCATATCTGGAGGAGCTCCATGACCTCCGCTTCTGTCGCCCTCCATGAATCAAACCTTTCATTACATGCTGACACTTGTCCTGTGCTGAATGTGTGTACACCATGGGAAAGTGATGAGGCATCGGAAACCTGATGAGTGATGGATAACCTGCGCTTGTGCAAAGGCTGGATGACAGTGTGCCACGGCGAGTGCGATGCCGGCCGTGCCCTCCCGGCCATGCCAACTGCTTGGCCGGGCAGACGCCGCCATCTCGCCGCAGCCCTTGCCCCCTGGCCCCTCTCACCTGAGGTGGCAGACAGCCGGCAGAAGAGAAATCGCCCGCAGCAGATGGGGCCACTTACTTTGGCTGGCCCATCCAAGCATTGTGTCCTTGTCACATGTCACTTACTCTTGTTTTCTGGTCTGACAACACTTCAAGACAGGGCCTTTCAGTTTCAGGCGAGACACAAAAGAGAAAGGGTGAGGAAAAGCTGACGAGGCCTCTCTTCGCTCCGGCTCAAATTCTCTGAAAGAGCCGGCACCAAGAGAAGAACCAGATTAAGAGCCAACAAAAGCAGAGCACCCCCACAAAAAGCTGCCATGCACCCCTACGGTTCCCCTCACCAGTATCCTCCTTATAAAACATCCCGGGCCCCCGGGAGGTGATAAAAAGAAGCGCTCTTACCCACAGAAAGTATGCAAAGAAAGTGCATGTACAAAGGCCATTTGCAATTTTACAAAATGGCAGACATAATGCTCTTATTGAAAAATGAGGACCTGCCATACTGTGTTGGAGAGGAGAAAGTATGGCAGCAGAGGAAAAATGGAGAAAAATCATGCTGGCCTGGTTTACGACAAATAGATAGCTCTATTGATTTCCCTTTTACAGTGACTGTCCATCCCTCACTGTTGTGATTACACTGACCTATTTCAGAAAAAAAAATTGCTGTCTATTATAGATTAAACCAAAATGGCCAAAAAGAAAATACTCTTTTTGTGGCACAAACAAATAGAGTAAGATGAAACATAACCTACAGTACAGAGGGAGACAAAAATTGTGTCAATTTAAGCGTTCAATGTTGCTCTGGGAGAGCAGGAAACAACGAGTTCTAGTACCACGCTGAGAATCAAATAACTTTCCACAGAAAGAGTGACTGTGCTTAGTGGGGCCTTGCATTGTCAATTTCAATTCTGACAAAAAGGCAACAACATTAAAATGATTGCAATATTGCTCAACTGGCGTTTAAACATAATAATGCCAATTTTACAAACTTGGAATAATGTTTATTAAGAACAACAGAGGATAACATGTTTGATAATAATCTCATGTACTGCATGTGCTACTGTATTGTGTTTTTTACTCTAACACACCACAGCACGGTTCAGTGTTGTATGCTTTGTGCTGATGATTCCTCTGCGTCTGTGTGTATTGCTGTGTGTGCTCGTCCTGCTCGACTATGTCTGTGCTGCGCGTCTCACTAGACTATCTCTCTCTGCGTAGCTCAGGGGACTCTGGCTGGCTGATCTTCATTATCAGCCCTAGCTTAACAATGTACTGGATGCACTTCCCACATGAGTGCAACTAACAAATCCCCACAGAGCTGAATCAAGGCAACAATGTGATGAAATACCTTCAAACAACCACTGAGCATGGAACACCGAGCTATGCAGAGACAACTCACACTGCCCCGGGCGATTCCACAGGAGTGCGCCTGTTGCCAAGCAAAATTAGACAGCAACTGGGACATATTATTCTCCTAAATTGGCAATGTACAGCACTATTAAGGACCATAAATCTCATGTTTGATTAGCTGAAAATACCTCAACTCACACAGCCAATGCAATACGATTTTACTTAAACTTAACAATCTGATGGCATCCACCATGTCATTTAGAGGCAAAGTGGATGTTTTACAGGGGTGAAATGTGTCACTGCGCTCTGTGAACACAGAGAGTATTATTGGGATTAATAATGCTGTTAACATATTTTTCCAAACATACACCAGACTTCTTTTATGAGAAAAACTTCAAATGCACAAAGGCATGAAATCTCCAAGCTCTGGCTTTATAACTTTGATCGAGTCTCAATGACTGATATAATTTCACTGTAACTCTGCACCCTTTTTTCTACGACGGCACGGAAGAATCTAAATCATCTGGTGCCTTTAAAACAGATTGGCTGCACTATTACTATGTGAGTGCAGATCTCTGACGAGAGAAACTCAATACAAGCTGCAGGCAAATAAATGAAGATGCAGGAGTGAGGCCATGTTTCTCAATCAGTGTAAGGAGTCTGTCACCACAATGGAGATAAATAAAGGGTGAAAAAAAAAACTGTGACTCTCTACAATGCATGTGTAAGACTGAGGAGAGGAAGCCTTGTCTGTCTCCTTCTCTCTTTTCCCAGAGTTCCATTTGTGCTACTGCCTCCCTCTGGCCACTCTATTCCCAGTCTACACTCAGACATACACTGCATATAGCACACATTAAGACGGGGGAATAGCAGACTGACACAAATACCTGTGAAATACAATGAATACAAATAAAATAATGTGTGAATATTTCTTTAGTGACAGTGAATAGTGCCCTTGTGATGCTTAAATGTTACAGCTTTTGTTAAGTTTTCAAATTCAATTCTTCACTTTTGGTGTATATTCTGTATTCTAAGGCATTCTTGTTATTTGGACAAATAACATTTAGCATTAGCAACTTAAAGTAGACTTAATGTGTAAATGCAAACGCTTTTGCCTTAGTCTGTTCACTGTTCAGTCAGACAATCAGTACATTGTACATCTGCAGCTGCAAGAGAGAGTGAGCATTAGCTCTAGGTAATCAGGAGATCTGCTCTGTTCGAGGAAGAGCATCCTGGCTACATAACCTGTGTGTGTGTGTGTGTGTGTGTGTGCATGTAGAGCGCTCTGCTATTCGAGCTGTGAGACAGCCCCAGACTGCTGATGGTAGATTAGAGGTGAGACGTCTAATCTCAGTGTAATCAGCTGCTGCATCTGATCCTCCGCTCCACACCATCTCTCTCAACAGGTCCAAACAGAAACTCATCTCACAGCAACGCAGCCTCAGTGAGGTAGGAGAAGGTGACGGCGTGTATCTGGCGTCCACCATCAAAGTGAAAGGGGAGGGGTGAAAAAAAAATGAAAACAAACTATAATACAAAATGTAAGACCCCCAATCTTTTGCTGCTGTCTCTTTTTGAAACAGGCAGCTGTGGAAGTACATCAACTGCTGCTAAAGGTCCATTTATCAGAGCATACGTAAAACTGTCAGGGAAATGTACAGGAAAACCACAGCTGACTTCTTGCTGAGAAGCAGAGCCTTGTGGTAAAAGAGAGTGCTGGTGTGGGGCCGCCCCTTATGGGGAATGAAGAAAGAAGGGGAGACAGAGAGAGAGAAGAGAGGGTGCCGTCTCAGACAGTAAATCTACGTAAATCCTAGAAACAGCCAGAATGGGGAGCGGACATCACAGTCATTGGCACAATAATATAAGTATCTGTTTTCATCTAGAATACTCCACCTTCTGATGGCCCAATGATTACCCCGGTCGGGTGGAGGGAAGAAGGAAAGAAAGATGGGAGAGGAGAGGAGAAGAGAGGAGAGGAGTCTGCCAGTGAACAGCTGCCCCTGTAATTTATATTGATGAGGGGACTGGCATGGCGGGGAGCTTCCAGCAGTTTGATCACTCAGGCAGAGTGGGGAGTTAGTCAGAGACACGGCCCATCCCTGTGGTCTGCATTGGACTGGGAAGACCTCCTAAACACACACGCACAAACACGCACACACTCACACACACACACACATACACATGCATGCAAGACTGCTAAGCTCACATTACGAGCGGCAGTGTGGACCGACGTAGTGGGGAAGCCAATGTTTTCACTCCGGGAACAGAAATAGATCTACAGCCTGACTATAACCATGTAGGGCAGAGCAATCTCCCTCATTATTACTCCACCAGCCATATAATCACCAGGCTTCTTTAAAAAAGACATTCCCCTCACATTCACAATGACCATTAACTGGCCCTTGAACTTCTTCTTGTGCACACAGCTCTGACAAGGCTCTACAGCCACTTCCTGTCTGTGAGGCACAGCAATCAACTACTTGTTAAGGGGCTTTACTTTGATTTCCTCACAAGATTTGAATATTTCTCACTGAAATGAGACAGCGTAGTCCAGTCTCTGCCCAGGACTTTGAACCCAAGACTCTTAAATCATGCTCTTTGATTTGAGCCCCCTTCCGGTGTAGAGGTGCTTAGCGCTGCACTAATTAAGATAGTGCGCCGGTGGATGGTGGGTCAAAGCGTTTCTGTTCTACCTTGAAGATATTCTGACACAAACATGTACATGCACATACACACACACACCATGAAAAAAAACATAGCCCCTCCAGACAAGCAAATAGCTTAACACACAATCATGCTGCTGTTTTGACGGGGCTGTTTGAGTAAGGTAGAGCTGTCTAGCGTGGAAGATCATATCCTTTGCCCTGCTGTCTGATGTAAGAAAGTGCTGGGGTGTTTTACAGGGCGAGATGCAGCCTCTCACAATCTGAAACACTCCGACCGCTCTTGCTGAAAAGCCCTCTGGCTGTCCCTCTCCACAAGTTTCATCAGAGTGATCAGAGTGAAAGGATAGCCTTCAGGGCTAGTTTCTTCCATTCACACAGTGGGGTACGAACACACACACACACACATAGAAATGTACACACATACACAGACACACTGCCGTACCCAACACAAAAGCGTTTTTACATGCCTTTTCGATTGCACTTCACAGGTGTCAAAATACAGTACAAATCTCTTGGAAATCATTGATTTCTACAGGTTTGACTGTTCATCAATTCTTCATGAGCAGACTGAAATTGAAAAGGCAGTGGTGGTTAGAGGAGCCTGTGTACAATTGTTGTAGTGCACAAAGAAGACTTGCATCTCACATGTGAGACATGTGTCATATACTGTGTTTGCTTCTTTCAGTTTTACTGATATGATCTGTACTTGAAGAATACAAACTCTTGGTAGTTAATGCAGCCTCAGAGGTTACAAACCACCACACAACACCACATCCGCGTTGTTCAGCTGCAAGGCCGTGCAGAAAACAAAGGAGTGCTTCAGCACACTGTTTTCTTCAACTGTGCATGATTATCAAACAGTCATAAGACTGCGTAGCATTTTAATTTCCTCTCTGGGGTTATCATCATATTCTCTCCAGGATGGAGAAGTACGAAACAGTGAAAGTGGATGGCACAGATCTAATTGAATATAACAATGGTATTGATTTATTACAATACTAGTCAGGCCATAATATGTATATGGGCACTGATGAAAGAGGAGTCAAGAGGAGATAAAAACATGATGATTTTATCATCTGTACGGCATATGAGGCATGGAGATTTTCCCCTAACATTAAGTCTGTGAATTTGTCTTAGAGTTAAATGACAGCCTTAAAATTGTAGTGCAACTGAAATAAAAATGGCTTAATAAAAATATATATCTTTGTACTCACAGGTATGCGTCTTCTTTGTTACTGAGATACCTGCAAAGAGAAAAGAAGCAAATCATGAAAAATACATACAAAAAACTATTGCAAAATACGAAGCACAAGCTATCTGATGGGGATGGTGGCGATGAAGAGGTAGACCCTGTGATCTGACAAACCATCACTGTCCAAGGTCACTAAGGTGGTAGGCCCTGGGCAATTATATGTGTAAGCTGCTGTCTGACTTATGGCCAAGCTACATCAACAGCCACAACAAAGTGGTTCAAACTCTATTCTCTGCGGGCAATGACTGAGAAATTATACTACACCAAACAACATGTGGAATGCTAATGTGTTGAGCAGCCACACTGATTGGGCCGAGCACATGACTAAGCCTGTGGTCCAGGGAGGGATAGAGGCACTTTGACCCCTATTATGTAGTTAGTTAATCCTTTATTCAAACAAAAGTATAATTTGAACAAAACTAATCCATACAAGAACACTTAAGCCAAAATATAAAGACAATTATTTGATCAATTTTAGTGTGCAGGGGAAGGCATACCTACAGACAGCATATTTATATCTAAGTAAAAATCTAGTTTTGACTGCAAAATAGGTCACAAACATTATCACGTATTTGTAAAAATGCATACATTTTCATCAGGGGTGAAAAGGAAATAAAAAATAGTATATATGGCAAGCTAGAGATTGCAGAAGAAAATAAAAAGCATTAAGTCAAATCAAAATAATCTAAATCATAAGTATCATTCATGGCGTGAGAGAAGGAAAACTAAAGACACTCTTGTGGTACACCTTTAGTAACTGTCAGAGCATTTGATTTGGTACCGAT
>JAOXYL010000090.1:11909604-11929060 GCA_028564955.1 Terapon puta
ATCAGACAAGTGCCCAGTATGACCAGTGTGAGTCAGACCTCGCTCAGGCTGAGGTGGAGCTAGGCTGCCACTGCTCACGCTGCCCTTCCTTGCCCCTTAGGGTGTCAACTCATCGAATGAGCCACTTTGGTTCTTGCTGTGGCTCAGGCCGCTTCTCCTGTCTGCAACACTGGTCTAATGCCCCAGGAGCCTGACGCGGACGAGCGCACAGCCAGCCGTGGTCCCCAACGGCCCGCTTGATGCTCATGCTTTGCAGGGCGATAGCACACTAATAGATCCCACTTGTCATGCGGAAGCAATGGCTAATTTTTCTACAGCTTGCATTTGAAACTCTGGGGACAGCGAGCTGACATGATTGAATAACTCTCTGTGAAAAAGGCGTCTGGCCGGAGATAACAATGTTTCAGACACGTTTGAGGGGAAACGAGTCAAAGAGCAACGAGGGGGAAAACAAATAAGCCCTTCAGCCTCCTATAGACATACACACAGAAACACATAACTGATATCAACTCCAGTGAGCAGAAAGAGGGAAAACAGTCACCTAGAGCACAGCAGTCTGTGATGGAGTTCTAGCATTGTTCCAGTGCTCAAAGCCAAAACCTTCTGTTCTGTCCAACTGTGACATTACGCAAGGAAAAAAATAAACAGTAATCCAGTTTTAATTCTACACTTCAATCAGATGACATGGAAGCCAGCAGGAGCTGATGGTCCATTATATGCAGTGGTCTCAAGGTGCTGTAGCGCTGGACAGCTGTAAAAGTCTATATTAAGCAGTTAACTGGCTCTTTGTTTTGATGGGTAAGACAACTTCTTAGGCCATGTAGGGAACACAGCTGGTGAGCTTAGTGGAAACTGTATTAGAAGGAAATAGCAAATAAGCAGCTTTTTCCTGGCTTTTTGTCAAACCTTACACTTCAGTTACAGACACATAAAACAGACCTGCTCAGACTATTAAAGGAGAGTCTGCTGACAATTAGACAAGAGATATTATTTAATCCAAAAGGTACTTTATTTCAAATAAAATGTGACAGAAAATTCAAAATTACAACTTGTTGACGTGTCTTTCCTCTTCTGAAGTGTTAACAGGTTTTTGCCTGACCACAGATCTTAAAGTTACAAACAACCATATGCTTCGCAAAATGTTTCTGACAGAGGAAGTGAAAGAAACAACAAGTCTGTGCGTGTACAGTTAATGTGCTTTCGCCCAAGGTTAGCCACATACACCACACTGATAATACTCTTGAGATGTTCTGCTATGACTGGCTCCTTCACTGACAAAGTAAAGAAGTAACAATTCATCTGGCACAGCACAGCCTCGTGTTTCTAAACCTGAAATGATCAGTTCCACACCAACAATGCAGTAATGGATAATCATTATTCTACAATCACTTAATTTCCTATTAAACAAACTTATGTTGACCATAAATTTGACTTGATAAATATTACTTGCCACAGTGTAAATCTAATACCAAGTAAACTCCTATTGCCTCAACGAACATGCTCAATCTGAATGCTCCATTAAGTTAACTGTATTTATATTTAAAGATGAATGTTTATTGTAAAGGTACCCTGGGGATTATCTGTGTAAACAAATGCAGTTTTGTTTACTGGACTTTGACAAGTATTGTGTGTATCCTTGGGGGCCTAAAAGAGCATGCTGAATGAAGAATGCATTTCCCACCCTGTGAAAATTTGCACACTTGTTTTCAAACCCGCATTGTTTAAATCACCGAGCAGTCACCTTCTTCCTCTCTTCTTTGACCACACTGTCATGGCGTGCTACCGGCACCAGCTGTCAGTGTATAATACCCACTCTCTGCAGTCAGAAGAAATGTGTACCACAATGCATGCTACAGGGAACACTCAACAAATCATTTCATTACAGTGCCATTAGTGGTATTTCAGCAGGTTTGTTATTACATCAATAAAACCAGATTATAAGATATATCATGCATGTAAACCACAAGCACTTGAAAGAAATGCAGCCAGAGGTTTTGCATATCAGTTTGTGTTTGAATTGGTGAATCAGTGTGTGTTTGAATTTGTGTATCAGTGTGTGTGTGTGTGTGTGTGTGTGTGTGTGTAATAAGCCTCATCAACTGTCTATCTCCTACCCACCAAATCCCAAACACCTACTAACATGAAGCTATTCTTTTCATTAATACGTTCCAAAGTGCAAATAGAGAAAAAAACAATGCCGTCAATTTTTGTGCAGCAAAGGCTCGTTTGGCCTGTTGCTACGCAGGTTAGAGGAGGAAGGAGGGGTAGTTATTGGGCCCACTTCCTCCTCTATATGTCATTCAGAGCCCTGTGATTGGAGGTGGCAAGGAGAAGGGGCCACAAAGCAATGAGTGAGTCAGGCAGTGAGAAAGAAGGAGTTAGCTCTGGGCACTGACATTGGCAATGCCTGCCAGCTCATGTCTTCTCCACTGGATGGCAGGTTCAGAGGTCAGCGTGGAGGTGAAGCTCTCCTTGGCTGACAAACAGGCTGCTAGAAACATGCTCAAATCTTGAGCGCCGCCCTTTTTATATACATCTATGTGCTCCGTGGGCATTGTTCATAAAGTAATGATAGAAATCCAAGTTAATAGGCACGCCTCTTGTCTGATGCTGAATTCTAATTTCAACATTACCATCCGTCACAGTGCAAGGAGGGCCAGTTGTCACCGTGTGGCCTTTGATCAGTCATATTTTTCTTGCAACGGTAAACAATTCAGCGCAGGTTGCCATGAGACTTTGCTCATGCTATAGAGAAAGAGAGACACTGTGCAGACAACTGGAGGTTAACCTCCACCACATCTATCTGCAGGGGGGGCACACATCCTGTAAACATGCCACTTAGACAGGAGGAGAGTGAGTCTGGGGTTTGGCAGCCACAGTGCTGCAGCCGGCTGTGGAGCGCCGTGCCATCGCAGGCGACTCAAAGTGACAGCGCTGTAATGAAGTCTGAGGCGCATGGCAGGCTGTACGTCATAATTTCAGGTTCCTTAAAGCCTGACAGGGAATGATTATCATGGATGGTTATTGTCACCCTGCCTCCCTGGGAGACGAGGCGTGCTCTGGGGTTGTTGCACCGTGACATTCAAAGTTACAGTCTCCTTCATATAATGGAGCTGTCCTCTCAGCGCGCTAATGGGAGCGATCCATTTAACCTGTGCCAGAAACACACAGACGAGGAAGTTCCTAATGCGAGGCCTCTCCCGTGGGGACGTCACACTCCCCCCCTGGCTGCTCCCTTCCTGCTGCTTGATTCATTGACTGGCGCTCCTCACTTATCCTCATTCACTGTTCAGTCTGGGGAGACAGGGAGGCTCGCTTCCTGCCGCCTGCTCCACATGCCACTGCTGCACGCCCGCCGCACACAAGGACACAGCCGGCGCAGCGGACCCAGCTGCAGGGAGAGCCAGCGAGGGCCCAGCGAGGGACGGGCTAGACACCTACTGGAATTACGGGTCAATACCACAGGCCTTGGGAATGCTCGCAGTACACACTCTCTACAGTCAATAAGGCCGCAAAGATAGAAAAACCATCAGGCAGTAACGAGAGGCTTTGGTTATTGTTCTGTCTTAATGATGGCAGTTGTATGGGACTGTTAATTTTAGGCTACTCCTGAGGTTGCTGGTTAATGATGGTGCCTAAGCCATGGTCATCTTAAGAATGATAGATGTGGCCACATTCAGTAGTCCATCTTTTGACTGCTGCCGCCTGCCCATCTGACAAATTGCTGCTACATTCCTGAGAGAAAATAATTAGAAACAATTAATGTGTTTCTCTTTCTAGCCATTACACCGCTCCAAGAGGAGTCGCCGTTGTTTAGGAAACATATTTTGCTGTGATTTAGAGAGCTGTATATTTCAGAAATTCAACATAGTATGACTTCATGCTTGAAGGAAACTAGAATATTCAGCAGCTGACTTGTTTAGACACTCTGTTTTGGAAATTCATACATTCTGAAAAGAAACCCAAAAAAACAAAACAAAACTAATGTAGTGGGCCTGACTGTATAAAGCACAGCCAGAGTACAAAGATATGATGCAAGGTTACTCTTGCATTAATGCTCATCTCATCAAAAGTCATAAAATAAGATGGATGAGCTGATTCAAGGACCTCTGTGCTGTACTAACTTTGGCAGTCTTTGTGAAGGCCAAGTTTCATACACAAAGTCGTTTAAACAATCCTCCCTTTTGCAGTGACACACTTAGCCTTATTAGCTATTATACTGCTATAAACTATATGTGCAAAAATTTAATGATTAAAAAAGCACAATGATTCTAATCAGCTGCCCCCTAATATACTAAAACACTTAATCCATGGAGAGGCCAACTCTCTGGGGAGGCTGAAGAGAAAAATGACTTCTCTGTCTCCAGGCGCTGTTATTTCTGGTCATTTCTAATTGGTTTTAACTAAAAGCAACCACTCCGAGACTCCACAGGTTACTCCAATGCATCGCTATGGAATTGTCTGCAAATAGAAGATATACATCCAAATTAGATTTAGAGGACACCACAATTGTCTTTCAGAAGATGAAAGGAGAGAGGGCAGAAAAAAATAAAAGCATACATGCCTTACTGAGAGAAGCAAGAAGTTGGAAGATCCCGATGGAGAAGAGATGCTATCAGGGTGACCCTGAGATCTTAGGGGCCCTGGCTGACTTGAGGTACCATGTCACACACGCTTCGCCCCGTACAAATGTCTCCCAGGCTTCATGTACAACACCCCCCCCCACCAGCCCACCTGCCCGTGCAGTTCTGCATTGCTGGGCCTGTGAGTCTCCAGGTGAGTCCTCAGTGCTGTTTGGTGGCTCGTGAATTATACATTGCAGCAGAGGAATTGACGTGGCCCAGGAGGGCCAAGAAACAGCAGGCATGGCTGGGAGGCAGATTGAAGACTCTGACGGAATTTTAATTGTACCGCAGGGAACGCTGCGATAAGTGCTATTGTTATTGGTTAGACACTGCCGCGCAGGTTCACTTAGCTGAGAGCATAAAAAATATAATAAAAAAATAAAAAAATGACAAGATCCAAAACGACTCTGTTGTGCCATGTCCAAGTCTCCAACATGGCACCAACAGTTAACAACTGTTCTGATGAGTATAGTTCATATGTCTTGCTAATATTTATCATTATGCATGCTCTGCTCTCAGTATTCATCTGCAACATGCTCAGAGGACCAGTGAAGGTTAGCTATGGCGAGGCAGGAGGGTTGGGGAATCATCTCCAAGCAAAACAAGGAACCGCTCAGCTACTGAGGCATTTCATTCAGTTGTTTTGTGGTGTGATCCAATGCAGTACTGCAGGTGAAAAGCCAAAATGTTAGGGTTTCTGCTGCTCTGATGTTGTTCACTCTGATCCTGGCTCTAGCAGTGCTATACAGTAATTCCCTCTGAGTGCTAGCTGGTCCCGTGGGGCCTGACGGATGCAGGAAGGCCCTGGGCGCTGGTCAAAGTGAGGCCAGGGGCACAGGCAGGCCTCTGTGTACTCTCTGCGCTAGCGGTTCCCAGCCCAGCGGTAATCTCCCAGTGATCCAGCCTCAACCACACATGAAACCCAATAGCCTTTCAGCCCGCACCATAAATAAAGACAAACCACATTCAGTAGACCACCCTGGCTTACTTTACTGTTATTTCGCTACACTGAGCAGCAGTCTGACTGGGCCACCTCTGCATGTGTTTACACACTTATATATAAAGGCTTTAACTACAGAGATTTGAAATGGATATGCTGTCAGAGAAACGTTTATTTCAAGAGGTGTAATTACATAAAAACATCATCAATGCCATTCTGTATTTTATTTATGTATATGTATATAGAAAAATACATCACAATGCTATTATTACAATGCAGAGGGCAGGGGTTGCTCTGCCTCTCTTGTAGACAACAGTAATTTTCCTTAGAGACACACTTGAATTTCTATTCATATTACATTATATGTATTACCTGAGCCCTACACAGGTTAAGATGTAAAGGGTGATACAATTACAGTACCAACAGCTCCTGAGGCATACGCTCCAGTTATGCACTTCTTTTTTCTTTTGACAATAATGGCTTATGAGAGTATTACAGTTGGCCAATAGAGATGCACCCCCTTGGGCCAACCTATTCAGAGGAGCTTAAATATTCACAGCACACTGCAGTTAAATAAAGAGAATCTCAAATCTTAAAAGTTGGATTTATACTGCTTGTTACCACTGGTTTTGTTTTTCTGTCTTCTGGCTCTGTGCATGGTTGCAAAGGATGATTCATAGGGCATCTACTTCAGGAAACCACAGCGGCAGGCTGCTTTTGCAAAAGGTATATGACATTTTAACAGATGAAGTGTTGCTCAAGATTTGTTTATTCAACTCCCCTGTCCGGACTCAGTGCGCATTTCTCGTCGTCTCAAGAACAGCAGCGAAAAAAGGTGGGATTAGAGTAGGTGAGATGATGTGTGCTCTGACAGCTAGTGACAATCCGTTACCAGAGCTGTCCAGGTCTGTCAATAGACTGCGCACACACACGCCTGCCTGTGTAATCACCTAGGGGAGAGAAGACTAGAGCTTTGATGACAAACTAATGTCAGCTAATATCAGCTCTATAAAGGCTGACTCAGAAATATATTGGAACCCTTTCATTACAATCACTCACTCAGCCTCAATTCTCATCCGGTAAAGTACAGTACAGCAGGCACTTGTCTAATGAACAAGGGTCTATGGGGAAGGATCACTCTGTGTGAGTGTGTTGGAAGTCAAGGTCCCACAACAGTGGACTCGTGGCTCTGCTGATAAGGACTTGGCTGTAATTGCTCAAAAGGGAGGGAACTGCAGCCCCATTAGGTCTGGTCTTAGCACTTGCCAATAAGCCAAACTGCCCCTCTGAAGCCTCCCATGTAATGAAAACTTCCTCTGAGATGAATTACATGTCTGTCAATCCACTAATTAATATCATGGACTTGTCTTTTTTGCCTCTCCGCAGTAACAAACTGAGTCAGAGAGACGGGGATTGAGGTATTTCTTAGCACTGGAAGACATAAAGGAAGGAAAAGCGGAGGCAAACTAGCGAGCGCGCTGCTACTCTGATTCACTGCAGTCATGGTCGGCACTTAGTGCAGCATCTATTTTTCATGTATTTCATAATTAAAACCTGCGAGTTCTGTAAGCCCTCCATGCTCCATGCAGATCAAAGGTAGTCCTATTAGCGGGGAGTTCATCAGCGGAGCCACTCTTCCATTTCCAGGCAACGGAGTCATGCTTAAAGCACAAATACCCTGTAATTACACACATGTGTGATAACGGGACGGCAACGGAGCTGGACTATGATTAATAGAACACAGATCACAGTTTCCTCCTCCTTTTTCAAAGCTAACACAACAGAGGACTTTACACACGAGGATAACCAGCGCGTAGCAGATAAAGAGGTTGATGAAAGACTGAATACATATTTCACACGTCGCCTCTCGTGGTGCAGGTGGAGTGCGCTTCAGTTTGTTGCCTTCTCCCTCCCTGCTGCATTCTCTATGTAAATGTAATCGGAGGATAACACGGGATAAAGCTCTGCAGAGCAGAGACATGATGCCTCCCTTCTGCAGGGATAGAGGGGTACAAGCCTACCTCACATGGTGTAATCAACAGAGTGAGCTGTGTTGCGTTATTTATTTGTCCCACTGACTCTTGGGTAACTTGATGCCATGGTGTGTGATGTGTACATGCTCAGGCTGTGAGAGATTCTTTCCACCAGCACTTCAACTAGACAACCGATAAACACAGGATCTGGTTTTGATTCTAAATGTGCAATCATTATATCATTGGTACTTTTCTGGCTTATCACCCCTTAAAACAAAGCAAATGCTCCACAATTTTAGTAGTTATAACCACTTCAGCCACTGAGCGCCCTTTTAAACTATTTTCTTTAGATTCAATCATTCACTCATTTCATTAGAGAAATGTAAAGATTTCACAAAATCTATCCAAATGTTATCATTATGTATAAAAGAAAATCATTGCTTTCAGTGGTGTAATGTTATCGTTCCATGTTGTTAATCTGGAAATAAATGAGTAATCATAACCATTAAAGATAACTGTCAAAGGCAGTGCGGTAAAAAGTACTAAATTGCAGTGCAGCAGAAGCGTAAAGTAGCATAAAACTAAAAATACTTCAGTGAAATGCAAGTACCTCAAAATGGTCCTTAAATACAGAAAAAAATATACTTAGTTGCTGCTGACGCCATGACCCAATCGCCACCCACAATCGAACAATAACCTCGTCGAGCAATTTTGAAAGAATGAATTAGTATGCAAAAAAAAATGCCTACTGTATCTCTCTACTACAAAGCTTCCTGCTGTCGATGGGGTTATTCTTGTGCAATTGCATAACAATGTCAGAGGAAGAACTTGTGGTGAAGTCATATGAAAGAGGAACTATAATTAGCCATGCTAGCATGTGCACACTCATAGGAATAGCAGCGGAGAGTTTTTATGCTTTCTTAGTGAAAGCATAAACAACTCCCGACTCCAGAGCCAAGTTCACAGTAGGGAGCAAACCGCTGAACTTCCTCCAGGCTCATGAGGTCAGTTACAGTTCATGGAGCAATTGCCCTACACCAGCAACTGGACAAGGTAACAGGAAGGGCTGCTGGTTTATCAAGGAGGAAGATGACAATCCTAATATATGCTCCCAACGTTGTGCGATGAAAACAGGGTATTTGTCCAGAAGGCACAGCGAGATAACACATCCCAAAGCCAAGCCAGGTTACAGAGAGGACAGACTGAGGGCAGGGATTTTGCACTTTACACAAGGGAAACATCCTATCAGCATCAGCGATCACAATGCTGGCCTATAACAAAGGCAGTTCTAACCATCCCTGTGGTCCTTACTACGGCTTTGTGGACGACCGCCTATTCCAATAAATCTGTTTTTTTTGTTTTTTTTCATCTACATCACATTATTTATTTATTTATTTTGCTACTGTCAACATTGTGATGTCAGCGGGCAGACACAAGGTATGAGGAGCATACAGAATACACAAAACGGCGCCCGTTCGCGTATAAGAGACATCTGCAACACATGCACAGACAGCCCACTGACAGGCGGCGCAATCACAGAGTCAAGAGGGGTCCGAGGTCGAGGCGGTGAGTGCGTCGAAACTGCAGCCGCAGCCATACATTCACGGCAATGTGAAAGCTTGCAGCCGTGGCCAGCAGTAATAATTAATAGCATAGTCTATAAGCATTCCATTAGGTGCAAGCAGCTGTCATAAACATCTTAATTAATTTACAAAGCAAGCAACTGGGGAATTATAGCGACGTAAAAATCTGCTTCCCTCTGCCGCTCCATAGCACTGGAACAGATCGGGCTTTTAAATTTTTAAACATGCCTTTCATGTTCTCTAGAGCACTAAAAAGCCTTTGAACAGTCAGCTTGTTAGGAGATGCACCTAGCAGCCCAATACCTACGGGTCGTCTTGCTATTCTTTTCATACGGTGACAAGAGGTTTTGGGCCTTTCTTTGCTTGCTCTGGCTTGACTCAAGGAATCTCTCTCTTCCTGTGCGCTGAGGGCCCTCCCTCATATTATCCCTGTCACAGTGACATAACTGCGCTGTGTTTTTCTGCCAAACCCGCCATCTGAGCTCCCTCCATCCATCTCTCTCACTTTGGCTACATTTCTATGTGTTTTTGGGGGGATCTTTTTTTTTGTTTGTTTTTTTATGAGGACAGGACAAACTACTTTTAAAATCTACTTTTAATCATTTTCCTTAAGTCGCAGTCACTGGTTTTAAACTGGTAACAGCACAGCATAACAGCAGAAGAATAAAAAGGGCTTTCAGATCCAAGACAAAAAAAAAAAAAAAAAAACTCTCACTGCATGCCTTATGTAAGAGGGACATCCTCCTGAGGATACTGGATGGCGCAGCTGAGGGACAGCAGGCGAGAGAGCGAGGATGCCACTCTTGCACTGCACTGTAATCTGGCCAGCATAGTGCCATAGCAAGGGTCAGGGTGTTGTGGTAAAAACGCTCTGCCTTACCTGCTCTCACTCAGAGAGGGCAAGATTAGACTGGCCACTCCATTATAGGAGAAAGGCTTAAGAGCATTTCCACTTTCAGAGCTGGGATATCAGCAGCTTCTGACACTAAGCAGGGCTGACCCATCATTTTGGAGGGAGTTGAGTGGAGGGTATCAGCTGTCTGCCCAGCAATACAGTCGAGTCTGGACAAAAATCCTTTTTTTCCCCTCCAGTTTAAAAGAAAGAAATACATAGCACTCAGAGACAAACGTACATGTATAATTATTCTATTAAGAAACAGGGCCAGCACCTCCCCATGTCATTAATATATATATTCACTATGTGCAATTATAAATCAATTTAACTATGCATAACATCTACAGTATGCCATTTACCAAGCGGACATTGAATTTTAATGTGCCCATTACTCTCTGGTGATAACCAGGCATCACATATCCCTTTTTTCTCACTCCCATTCTAACCTGTCTCTTCCTCCCCATCTCTCTCCATTCTAGCCCATGCCATATTTGCTTAACCCAGCCAGTGTGACAGCACTCAATGCTAAAGCACTCCCAAGGCAGATGATCAAAGTCAGCAGTCAATTCACATTACAATGCATTGATTTGATGTTTCCTAACCTCCCAGGCCTTTCTCTAATGCTGCCAAGGACCTTCAGGATATTTCACAGTGTACCTCCTTTCCCAGCTTTTCTCTGTCTGCCCCTCTCTCTCTCTCTCTCTCTCTGAGTGTGTGTGTGTGTGTGTGTGCACGCAGTGTCTGCAACTGAAAATATGGTCGACAGAAATGTTTCTCTGGTCCCGTTTGCATATGATTTGAGTCTATATTCTGTCTAGTTTAAAAACACAGATGGTCTAAAATAACAGACCTGACTCAAAGCCCAGCAGTAATTCATGCGAGGCCGACCACTTCAAAACCACACTCCTTTTACAATCTAATTATTGCCCCTCATTCACCTGCTGTTTCAAATATTGTTTTAGAGTAAATCACCCCCTTGTTCTCATATACCACACTTCGTTTGCTTCTCATCACTTATTCATTTGCAATTCTTTATTGAGTTGGCTTCTATGCTTTAGTGACTGCCATTTCCCTCTGAGGGGATGTTCAGAGCACTTCCATGTTTTATTCAATTATGAAAACCTAATATGGTGGAAAGGTGTGCATGGCGCTCACTCATAACCATGCATTATTTCACACATATTTATTCTGCCTCTCTGTTGTCGGGGTGCAGACACTTAAACGAGGAGCCCAAAGAGACGCATGCTCTTTTGTGTTTGCCCTTGACCCCCTCATGTGTTGGGTTAATAAAAGGCACTGATACCATACCCATGTGCAACAACAGGATCCATTGCATGTGCCTTGCTTTTGGGGGGGAAGAAGAGTTACTTTTTTTTTTCCACTCAGAAGTTGTCAAAAAGCGTAAGCATCATGGCCACGGCACAGTGACACACTGACCTACAAGCACAAAGGAGAACTTTGTCTGCCTTGATAAACACACACACACACACAAACACACTCAGAAAGAACGAGACAGAGGAGGAGAAGAAGGAGAGAGAGAGAGAGAGTGAAAGGAGGAGAGCGAAATAAGAACTATTGATTTATGTAAGAGAGGCATTCCTTAAACAGCATTAGTCATCATGGTTGTGTGCAGCAAGCTGGCTCTTTAATTATTCCTCAGAAGCCAGACAAACTCAGCACGGCGTGAAGAGCGCCTATTGATTTCTGCCTGGCAGATGGGACACACTTACTTATACCAATTCACAGACCGCGCCGATGATCAGAAAGACAGAGATGGCACTTACCTCCTATTCAATATACAGAGCAACAACAGAGCAACTGTTAAGACTGGCCATTAGGCAGGTGAGGCAGACTCAAGAGCACGTCAGGCCGGACTACAGAGGTAAGAGGACGACTGTATCCGACAGGTGAGCAGCATCTCCTGTGGTAACTCACATTTAGAGAGCCAACAGGTAGCAAGAGGAGGCGAGCTACACGCTATTGAGTTGAGTGTGAAGAGCGGGGTTAAATGAGGGGATGATGATGAAATAGGTGAGTGTTCTTTTTGTTTTTGTTTTTTTACATATGGCTTCTGATTCATGCTCTGATGTATTCAGTGGGGCTGCAATTAACAAGTGTTTTAACAGATTAACAGTTTACTGGATTGAATGATTAAATGTGTTCTCAGAAAATATCAAATTATAATGACATATAATGACAAAAAATTCCTATTCAACAGATAAACGCACCCCCCAAATATATTAAATTTTTCTTTTCTTTTTCAAAGAAAAGAGGCAAGTCAGATCATTTTAGAAGTCAGACTCAGTAAATAATTGATAGTTTTGCTTAAATTGTTCATTCATTTTTTGAAATTCACATAATCATTCAATCAAACTGATTGTTTCATCACAAGTGTGTAGTCTGGGTTTTTGTTTGGTCCGGCTCCCGCATGCATGTGTGCGAAATAAAGACAGAGATGGAGTATGTATTGCCTGCGCTAATACGGTTACATATGGTGGGTTCTGTCGCCCAAAAGAAAAGCTTTAAAGAGCTAGAAGGATGTTTAGAGGACATAATTAAAAAGAACCGGAGGAACGTATCTAACACTATGGTGTAAGCTGCTCGACAAACCAAATCTACAACAGGATATTAAACTGCTGTAATAAAATATCAAATAATCCATAACAAATACAAAATACACATTTAAAGCTTTAGTGTAACCCTCCATCTGTCTTGCTGGTATGGTATTTTTTATTTTTTTTTGGAGCTGACTGCTCATCTTCTGTGAGGTCTGCGTTTTAAAGTGCCACGCTATTGTTATTTTATGAGAGGGGCTGAACGCAGAGCAAGAGCCTCGTCTGAGCTGTGGAGGGAGAATTCCCCTGCATGGCTACACAATACACAGACAGCACATTTAGAGACGTCAACCCCTAACTAGAGAACAGTCGGCGGGGTGAACCCACTAACCCCGTGTCTTCACCATGTCTAGCCAGGCTGCTCTGGAAACCCCGGTTAAAAATGCATTCGGTGTAGCTGCTGCAGCGGGCGGACGGCGCTCGGTGTTGCCAGGAGAGTTAGCGGGCTCGCATGTGCCGCTCGCAACCCTGGTTAGCGAAATGCCACTACTGTATGCCTCATCACCGCCGCTTCCCCCTTGCACTTACATAATTTACAAAAGCAAAGGGGAGGGGAGGGCGGCAAAGGGGTAGAAGCAGGGGGGGGGTGGGCCGGGTGAGCTGAGCCACGGGGCGCTCACGTCCAATTGCGTTTGGCCATGTGGAGAGACAAATATGGCGGCACGAGGGGAGCTCATGCCACAGCGGGCTTTGATGACTACACGCTGAGACGCCCCCTACGACATGCTGATAGACAGTAGAAAGACCCCACCCCTCCCTTGCATTTACGAAGCCAAGCGGAATATAGACGCAACAGGAACAAGGCAGAGAGTCTGAGCACATTAGAGGTGCACTGATCCAAGACCATGGCATGGTTATTTATTAATCAGCTGAGCCTAGCTAACTGCCTGCTTAGATGAACAGCACAAGCTCGTGGTACATTGCAGCATCAGCCCCGAGACAGCAAAACTGTTGACATAATGCAGCTTAAAATACACGATGTGTTTCACGTCGGGTAAAGCCGCTTGCCGGTGAAATTTCGTGCTCCCCGATATTTTCGTTTTCATGTCGGCACTTTACCATTAATGATCACACGGAGCGATACGATCTAACGCAGGGAAGACACAATCTAAAGCTTAGCACTGTAAATCCGCTCGTGCTTATTTGGCTGCAAAACAAAACATTACTATGTGATCCAAAGTAAATACTGTCAGAGTGTACGGCAAACAAAGAACGTTTGCCCATTTGCACATTATTCATCTCCTAGGGTGAAGTCAGTGATGAGTAACAGCATGGCGATGTTGTCAGTAAATACACTCTAACATACACAAAATCACCCCTTTCATGTTGCACTTTTGGAGTTCACTGGCACCACAACACTGTGCGCTGACAATGTTTTTTGCCAATTTCAACACCTCACAGTTGGGGTGTCAGCACATTGAGATGGTGTTGAGAAACATAGCCTTTTAACTGAGACGAAACATCTCTTGGAGGAAAAAAAAAAAAAGAAGAGAAAAGAAAAACAGAATGGGATGCAATTCTCCTGAGTGTATCCCCCTCATGTCTCTTCCACTGTTTTTTTGGCAGGCCGGGTAATACACAGGAAAGCACTGGCACACAGCACTCTCGCTACCTGAACACAAAGGGAAACATCTCAGCCTGGAGTTTGGGCTTCAGAGACTAATAGGAGGCTCGCACACCACCGGGGGGAAAACAAGTGATAGGCTCTCCATTGGTTTGTACTGTTGATGCAAGCTTTACAGACTGAAGTGTTTTTGCTAAGTTCTTCATTACTCCGGGAGTCTTTCATGAAGGTGCCATAAAGGAGTGATGGAGGTTTCTGAGAACATTTGGGGAACCGGCAGAAAATGGGAGAGGTAGAAAGTTGATGTGGTCATTACTAGACACTTCCTTTCATCATTTCTGAGACTACCTCACACACTCTCTCATTCCCCCAGACTTCTGCAGCACTGAGCTGAGAGAGCCTAAGCCTCTTGGACAGTTCATTTAGGATAATGCAATGATGAGAAATGGGGAGGGGGAGTGAGGGTGTGTGTGTGTGTGTGTGCGCGCACGCCGAATCATGTCTAATAAATGTATCTTTTCAAAATGTCTCCTCTGACTCAAACGCATTTCAAGTGAGATGCAAAACACGTCAGTGAAGACAAGAATGATTATTTTCATAACCTGCTGAAACATAAAAAGGCAATCTAAAGTGCAGATATATAATTTTTTTATGGAATCAAACAACACAAAAAGGATATTTCAAAGAAATTTTCACATAAAAAAGATGGAACAGAAATTATCTAGGGGCTTTTTTCCCTTTCTTCAGACTTCAGAAAAGAGAAATTTATTTCTGCCTTCATCTCTAAATTGGATGCAATTTATTGCCTCTCCAAAGCTCATTTTTCACTGGCTTGCAGGATCCATGGGCCATGGCAGGCAATGCGTATCTGCCCGCCTCCCCTGGCCTCGGGTGCTAATATGTGGAAACTGGCCTGGGGATATGGAAGCCCAACCAATGGAAGAGGAGGCAGAGGGACCGAGGAGAGAATCAATCCCTAATCGCTGAGGAGTAGGGAGTAGGAGGGGTGAAGAGGAAGTGGGGGAAAAAAAAATCAGGAGAGAGAAAAGACAGAAAGCAGTGTGTTTACCAGCAGACATTTGGGTGCTGTCAGCTGACTGCAAGAGCTCTGGGATGTCAGAGAAAGAAAAGGGAGTTATATAACCAGGCTGCTATAGCAGGGGGAGAGAGCGGGAGAGACAGACAGACAGAGACGGAGACAGAGAAGGAGAGAGGGACCAGAAAAAAAGGGGAAAAAAAAGACGCAAAAAAGACGGCATTTAAAGTGACAGGGACAACATGATCAAAGCAGAAAACAAACATGGTACACTGGTGCCGCCTGCTCAGACAGCAGACGGAGGCAGGTGAGTGTCCAAAGAGCAGGGATCTCTGGCGGGTAGTTAAAAATGCAAGCCCTACGCAGACGTGAACTTAGGTCAGAGGCTGTTACATCCATCACATATGCATTATCTTAGTGCCGGCTCTCGTGTTAGCAATGCTTGTGCCTTTGGGCTTCATCCAGAGAGGAACCTCAGGTAGTCTGAGCCGCACGACAAGCCAATACCCACTAAGGCCACTAATAGCCTTTAAAGGTCCACTCAACCCCACAGTGCCCACCCATCGACCACCATTAGCTTTCCATTTGAGCTGGACTCCATCCACTGGTTTCAGCGTGCGGCTTACGGAAACACATTAAATTATCGAACTGTCTAATTTGTGGAGGATGCAAAACAAGAGCTGAGAAATCTGTGCGGTATCACACCACACACGCTGTGCAGCCACACATGAACATTAAGTACAGTTAGCTCAAGGTGCATTCTGTCCTGTGACCTTGCTGTTACACTTCCGCAGAGCAATGAATAACTATCGCATTTCTTTGGCTGACAGCTGACACCAAGAGGCCCAGGTGATATACGAGACATGACAAGTGATTCTAATTAAATGTAGAGCTTGTGGATGTAAAGTGGCAGGAAGGGAACAAATCCTGTCCAGGCAGCAAGCGGCAAAGCGGCATGCCTTGCTCCAAACGAGATGAGCCGGGCTGTCAGGGCTGCCTCAGCTGTCCTGTAAACCTGGGCCCGGCTCCCCAGGGGGACTGACAGGTTTCAGCTGGAGGGGAGAAGGCACACCGCAAGCCTCCTGCCCTTCCACAACAACAAACACATGACACACAAACAGGCAGTTCTGATGCAAAGCAAAAGCCATGTGGACCGTGCGCATTTGTCACATAACTGAGCACTAACAAGGTACAAAGCATGGTCGTCTGTATCCTGAGCCCAGATGAAGGCTGTCATCTAGGTTCCGGTGTGATTCGGTGACTAAATAAAAAAAACAAAAAAAAAAACCACGCTACAATCACGAGGAATCAATAGTTACAGGAAGCAAGACACCTCTGTTGGTGCTGCATCCCACTTGTGTTTTTGCCACGACTGTACTCATCCAGCTCAGGTGGAGAACAAAGGACTAGACATGGTGAGTTTTTTTTTTTTTTTTTTCAGACAGCAGGTTTGTTTTTTTTTTCAGGACATGGCGGAGGACCCAATGGTACTCAAGGCAAACATGAGTGTGTCAGTATGTGACACAGGACTGCACTTTACAGAGGACACTCACGGGGGCCTTCAGCTTCCCAATCAGACCCCTGGAGACAGCCCTCACCATATCAGTTAACCTTTGACCCCTCTGGAACAACTTGGGTCCCAAGAGTCACGGTCAGTCGGCCGAAAGACAATGTACATCACGCTCTTTTCGACCGACAGGAGCAGTCATCATGGTTGGCGTCTGTCCACTCTAGAGAATGAAGGAACAGTCTATCATAAGCCCATTTAATGCCGGCCAGGAAATATTTCTTTGATAATACAAAGTCATGGCTCAGTGCTCTCTGTTCTGTCCAACAAAGGAGGACCCGACTTGATACATCTGGCTAACAACCTGTCGTTTTTTTTTGCTATGGCAGTAAAATATAATGTCTTGAACATAACACTGGAAATCATTTCGACACAACGTGCTTTTTAAATGTGTACACTTTGTAGTTGTGTGATTTAGTGCTAAAATCAGATTTTACAGTTATCAAGCCTGGAAATCTGTCCTGCTGGTTATTCAGTTCAGTGATTATCATATAATGAATTTGGCCAGCAAACAGATGCTAAAATTGCTGAATGTCTATGCCATAATACCTGGTCTAGTATTGTTAGGGAATTCTTATGAAATGTAATACAGCTGTATATGAAAAAGAAGAAAATAGAAATTACTTGTATAAAACAAGCAATCGATAACTTGTCTGAAATTTTATTTAGCTTCTGTCATGTTGCATCAATTTGAGTTGTGAGAGCTGAGCAGACATTTTGATATGTCATAGCTGGAAATGCAACTTATATGATAGTGGCATCACATTTGGGTTGGCCATCTTAAGGGACTCAGCTACGCTGGGATGATTGACTGATATATTTAACCACAGACATGCGGTCAAATGTCTGCCATGAAAAATATCTTTTGAGAATGTTAACAGTACTTTTGTGAGTGTAAATCTCATGATTATTGGGCATAGTGAAAACTTCAGGAGACGTGACAACTCAAGATATTATGCAGTATTATGTAGGTACTATTAAAGGAATAGTTTGACTGTATGTTTTCAGTCTTTTCCTGCTAAGGTAAGCTAATTTCCTACAGACTTTCACCATATATTTAAAGTACAGATATGAGGGTAATGTATATTTTCCAATCTAACTCTGGGCAGGAAAACAAATGGCTCTATTTCTACTGTTACTTACTACTGAAAGAAATGCAAACGTCAGAGTAAAATCAGCTGAGATCCCCAATGGACTGTTTAATGGCAGCTCAATGTACAGCAGGATTAAGTAACCATCTGCTAACAAGGTTAAGAGTGCAACGTGTCTGACTGAACACCTTGAAATTGAATGTAAATACATTTTATTTGCTCCCATTCAATTTTTTGTCCATCAAGTTTGTTGCCCCTTTCATGTGCGACATCTGTCTTTTTCAGACGCTTGCCGCTGGGCCCCCGTCCATTTACTTTCTTTGGCCCACAGCAACCAGGCCCTTCAGTTTGCCCCGCCCCCCTGTCCAGCCCACAATCCCTCTATTTTGGGTGTCTCACAAAGCCACTGATGTGATTAGAGAGGATGATGATTACAGTTACATAACAGAATCAAATTAATTTGTGGCCTGAACATAGCGGTGGCAGCAGGAAATCACTCAAGCTCTCAAATCTCCCTTTCTCTTGGTTGCCCCTGTGTTCCCTATCTTCACTCTACAACCTCCTCCTTCCCGCTTTCCTACACCCGCTGCCCCCTCCTAGAGCACACAGACACACCCCTCTCTCCTCCCTGCCCCTCCCTCTAGTCAATTAAAGTCACATCGAGGGATTAAAAGGAAGTAGGTCAGTGGAGCATTGCTGGGGGAAAAAAAATGCAACACACTACGTCAGAAGTCACTGTATCGACCTTGTGAAACGCAGACCGAACTCGCGGCGGGCCTGTGATCTCACTCCGCCTCGACCAATGCCGGAGACCCTCACAGATGCCAGGTTCAAATCCCGCAGACCAGGCTTCGCCCTCACCTTGATTTCTCTGCAGCTCACAGGAAACCCCCCTGGAGAGCAGCCTAGGGAGCTAGGCTTTGGTGGCGGACACTTGATACCCTCTACAGAACGCTTTGTCTCCAGCCCCTGAACAGATCCTCTTCAAATGCAGGATTATAGCAGTGCTACAGGCAATGAGAGCCCCATAGCTCCACTGTGAGCAGACAATGCCAATAGCCTCCGTGCAAGGCAGAAACACTGCACACGCTGTGACACTTTTATATCCCTCTCTATGCACATACCATGCAGGTCTGTGAATGCACGTCCTGACTGCCTTTGATCCATTCATACTGTACAAGGTTCCTTTCGAAGGTTAATCCCTTGCCTTTTCTCTTTCCAGTCCACAGTCTGTAGCTGTATTTACAATGGCATCTCTGATAGGGAACAGATTTTAACCATTAATCAAATCGCATAATGAAAGTAGTATATAAAGCTACAAAAGTTTAAGCTTTTAAACTTTGAATTAAAAAATATAAACTATTTATGTGGAGAATGCTTTGAAAAATCAGCACTGTTCAAGTAAGTTGTAAGACTCCACTGATTGATTTTTATGCAAAGAAAATTAAAAATGACAAAAAGCGCTTTAAAAGACAACAACACAGTCTCGTGTGAAGTGATGTGATGTAAAGAGTATGTTATGGTTTCATTTGGTTTCACTTCTATTAACATGCTAGTTTGCCTAACT
>JAOXYL010000090.1:11943761-11970823 GCA_028564955.1 Terapon puta
TATATATATATATATATATATATATGTATGTATGTATGTATATATATATATATACATGTAAATATATATATATATATATATATATATATATATATATATGTATATGTGTATATATATATATAAATAAATATATACATACATATAGTGTAAATAAGTGAAATCATTGCATAAAAAAAGTGTGTAAATAAGTGAAATCATTGCGTGTATTAAACACCATTACATTATATCATTATTATTGTTTTTTCGAACATCAGGCCTGTTGCCTGTCGCACGCCTTTCTTTCCCCCTAAAACAGAAAATGAACTCGATTAGGAGCTACAGGTGCGCTGGCATCTGTTAGCAATCTGTCTGTGTACTGGCATTTTTTTCCTGCTCTATCTAAAAAGCATCCAGACTGAACACCGTCGTGATGCCTTTGTTGTATTATTATCAATCTCTAGGTAACAATCAAATAACAGGCTGCTTGCACCTGTACGGCTGCATTGTCCATATGCCACGCTCATAACAGGTAACAGTATAAGTTAGTGCTCAACATCCAGAGCTGGCTGATGCAATGCTCCGGTTAAATCATGCACGAGAGCCACAATGGCGGTTTAGTAGAGCCGCTGGCTAAACGTGGTAAAGCCTAATTAGTGCTACTCTGTAACAAAGTCCATGGACTACGTTCTGAAGAATGCCATGAGCACAAGCAGCAGTCCCTTATGTTATGCTAAGTAGAACTCCTGAGCATCATTATCATTCACAGTCTACTTGCCTGCAGACTCATTTCTGCTTACATGTCACTTTCCCTCCATATAGTCTAATCAGCTGATTAACACACACATACACGTGTGTGCGCACATACATAGCAAAGACTTTAAAGGTTACTGTCCTTTTCTGAGTACTTAATCTCGATAACCCAGTGCAACGGGGCTATCTATATTAAAATAAACAGGAAATGAAAACAAACAGGCCTGTGTTGTTTTTCTACCCCATTCTTTCTCCGAAAAAGGATGGCCTGTGGCTTTTTAGCTGCAGCAAGGGAAAAAAAAACACCACTGTCTGTGCTATGACTCAATCTCCTCCTCTTGCCACGACTCATCAGCCCGTCATTTGTGTCTTATTTTCCTGACTGTGACCCCGCATGCCATTCACAATTGTGCAATGGTCAGATTTGTACTTAACTATTTTATCACCTAAAAAAAAAAAAAAAAAAGGCTTAGCTGCATTTTTAGCACATATTGTAGCAGGGTTCAAACACTTCCATTTTGATGCTATCAATTACCCTCTTTATTCCTCAATTCCAGCCCCTTAAATATTAATATGATTCCATAATGAGGCTGAGTGGTCGGAATCACTCACTGTCCCTCAAGGCAGCTTCGCAGTGGACGAGTGCACAGACCTCGCTTGATGAATAAAACCATCCCATTAAGCTACACTTCACCACTCATACATGCCTCTGTGGAAATTTTGTCTTCCTCTTTGTCACTGGGAAAAAAAGGTTCCATGCTCAGTCTGCAGGTGCCTCCTCTAATAACTACATTCTTCACCTGGTGTCTTCGAGCTGCACGCTGCCAAGTCAGATTTAATAAATTTTAATAGGTTTATGTGTGTGCACATGTACATGAATCTGTGTGTGCGTCTGTTGTGAGGTTTCTGGTAGGAGTATTTAACTACGCAATACGAGGACTCAAGCAAGGAAACATCAGCAGAAACTCAATCTGCTCCCATCTTTAACAATTACCCACAAAACACTTTCTTCTTTGAGCCTCCTGATGTGCGTGAAAAACAGTTTTTAATACTTCCACATGAACTGCATGATATATTCTGAGAGGTCAATGGTTTACAGGCAAAGGAGGACCTTTCAATTACTGCCTGATGAGGCCTGAAAAGAGACAGTCCTCAGTGGAGTGAACAGAATGAGAAATGAGACGCTTAAGATCACTGAAATTGTTACATTTCAAAAAGCAATTTTCTTAAATTGCTGAACAAGTTACTAAAATCAGACACCCAATTAGGATCTGATTTTTGAGAGTGGAATTAAAGGAGTGGCTCTACTATCAGCACTGTCTGGGGTATGGGCAACCGTTGCTCATCTCCACAGCGAGGCTTTTATGTGTAGGACCCCATATCATGCAACTCACACAATCTAATTAGCTCCTCTCGAATGGAAGAGCACTAATTTTGAAATGCAGCTAAAAAACCGCACAAGATAACTTGGGCTGCTGTTATTGTCGCATTTATCGACAGATCCTCCCTTTCATGTGTCATGTGAAAATGAGCAGCAATGCTACTGAATCATCACTATTTAGACAGTCAGCTAATACACTGTGAAATGAGCACCATTTCACCATCACAGAGCAAAATAAATCATGCTCTGAATAGAGCTTTTGACAAGAGCGTTTATTATTTCTATAATACTAGCAGCTTGATACTTCTTGTAATAGTGTATTAGGAAATGATCCTCTCTTGGAACTGCACTGACCTTTCACTGAGCAACTTAACATAATATCCTTCAGAGAAATTAAGTGACAGCGGAATCTGCTACTCACTTACAAATTCAAATAGTTACATAAAGCCTATCCGTATGTGAATGCATGCGCATGCATATACGAGTACACTCGGAGGCATACAGACAAACTGAGACATGTGCAGATTCACCCAGACACACACAGACACACACGCGCGCACGGGCGAGCAGAGACGAGGCAACCAGTGAACCATGAAACATCTTCATCCATCTCTGTTCCCATGGCAACGAGTGAAATCATATTCCTTTTACAACTTTGTTCTCCACTCAAAAATGTAACCATCTGCTAAAAACATATAGTCACACAGAAAAGTTATGTTATGAATATTTTAAGGGGGAGTTGGGGAGGGGTGGAGGTATGGGGAGGGGTGGCGGCTGCAGGCATTATGGTCCCTGGCCAACGTTTTCCTTCCAGGCAGAAAACAGCCACATCCTCCCCCACCGTGGATGATGCTGAGGGGGACGTCCTTCTTCAGGAGAGCCCTGGCTGCTCGCACTCCCGTACGGCTATAATTCTTCCACCAGAGTGCCACAGAATTAAAGCTGACCCGCTGTTTTCCTCTTTAAGCCAAACACAATTTGTACCATGGTATAAATTTAGATACAGATTTATCTTTTAATGAGGTTATTTGTGTGTTGTCCTCAATCACCTGCATTTTATTTTGAAATTTAAAATGGAATTTTTAAACGTTAACTTAAATATGCTTTTTGAAATTCAGTTTTGCAATATAAAGTTCTGGCTAAATTGAATAATAGGATTTAACATTATTGAATGAAAACAAAATCCGGCTCTGTAATACAATAGTTCAAACTGTGCTGTGGCCAACATTATGATATGATTTCAGACACTTCACATTCACACATTTTAAAGATGTAAAAGCCTGAGTTTGGTTTGTCTGTAAGTGTGTGTGAGAGAGTGTGTCAGAGAGGGGTTGTTTTTTTTTTCTCTTGTATTTAACAAACATATTGACTAACAAATTACTCATAATTGACATTTGAAAAACATTGCCAATAATCATCTTACATTTTTCCCCATGTTGTACTGCTATACCTTTACTATACTTTGTTTTCTTTTACACGACTGATTGACAACCATGCCATCCGCTTGTGAATAAGCCCAATAATAACAGCATTTTTACACCTGAGCAGTCTTGATGATGCATATTTCACAGGAGCGTAATCAAATGTCTTTTTTCTTTAAGTATCAGTCTCCCAGTAGCATCTTCATTGCTACTAATTGGATGCATGAAGTTACTTTCAGTCATCCTCTGAACCATGAAATGATCTATTCTGTGCCATTAAAAACGATTTAATAATGTTTTTTTTTTTTTAGAGCAAGCGTTGTGTCTGTGGACCACAATAGACCATCGAGCACAGTAATTTTACCTAAAGTATATCTCACTCTTATTGTTATCCACTAGTTTCCTTGTAAAAAAGTACTAAAATGTGTGAATAAGATCCATTCCAGTATTTCTGCTCATTTAAATGTGTGCATCCAGATAATTTGTTCTAATCCTAAAATAGTTCATATGTTGTATAATAGCATTGGAAATAATACACGGCTTTCAAGTTATGATTGAGCCTGACTATAGCAAATTAGCATGCTAATGTTAAAAGTACAGCTAAGCTTAACAGGAATTTGGACATTACTTTTTGACGTGTCGAGATCAGCTCAGGGTCTGAACGAGTGAAAATGTTTGCCGTGACTGAACAAAAATGATGTAATTGCACATCACTCCATTTCAGCTCACTTCCCTCTAAACTGTGCGCTGCAAGGAAATTTAATTGACAAATGTAAAGTGTCAAGCATAAAGGAGACTTTTTTACATTTGGAATCGTGACACAACCGCAATTTATGCGACTCGAGTTTAAAGTTGAGCACAGTTTTTGATTGCTGTTGACTTGGATACATGTTTCACGTTGTCCTCAATTAGCCCATTTTTATCTCCGGGTGGATAGGTTCCGCCGTAAAGGATCCCTGTTAATGGTGATGCTAAGCAGCAGAGAACATGCTTCAGACAACGCAGCTCCGGCCGCTCTCGCTCTCAGC
Source organism: Terapon puta (assembly GCA_028564955.1). Taxonomy (NCBI): domain Eukaryota; kingdom Metazoa; phylum Chordata; class Actinopteri; order Centrarchiformes; family Terapontidae; genus Terapon; species Terapon puta. The sequence goes on from JAOXYL010000090.1 coordinate 11,948,321, forward strand.
CTGGACCAGTGCCAGAGAGCTTCACATGGGTTGAAACCCCATTGTGTACCAGTGGGTTCGCTCCTCGTGCAATACATCACAGGTGGACAGGACACTGCCGAGGAATAAAAGGGACAACTGAACCGGTATATTAAGTACAACAGCATCCAATCCATAAAAGTCAGCATTAATAGCCGGTCCGGCCATTTAATATTTCATCTACAATGAGGCCAATTTAGAAGAGTTGAAATGAGCCGCTGGAAAGTTGCCCATTTTTTGGCACCGTGTCACAAGACGCAAGCCACATTATTTATTCCCCCCTCTGCCTCCTTCACCTGCCAGAATTAATGGCTCACAAAAAGCTAATTATCCGGTTTAATCTGGATTATAATGTATGTTCTCCTGACCAACGGCAACAGTTTGCGCAGCATATGCAACGAGTCCGCGGCGTTCTGCTGACCTCGTGTCGAACATTACTCTGGAGGACTGACACTCTACACTCCAGATGGGGGAAGACCACGCTCGCCGTGTTCAGGAGAGTTGGGGAGTCTGACTAAAACAACTCACTTTAACGCTGCGGCCAACACATCTGTTTCACCCCCATGGCTGCACTCAAATTCCGCTCGTTTCTGCCCTGCCACTTTCTGGCCGTCTGGGAGCAACTTTCAACGCGACCGGCCGGGCCCCCGAAGCGGCATGTGGTCCGGGGGAAATGTTTGCCTTATTTTCTCCGAGCATAATGAGAAGTTCAAGTTCAACCACAGACATGTAATGAACACTATTGTGAATTTCTGAGGCTCTTATTTTTTTTTTTTTTCTGTCTTTATTTGTATTTTGGAAAGTTGGAATTTGCGTTCTCCCCCCGAGACTCTCTAAAAACACTGCGGCCTAACACAAACTTTTATCCTCTTGAAAAGTGACTAAAAATAATTTTTAAAAAAACATAATAAATAAATAACTGAGGGTTGCCGGATGATTTCATAACATCTCAGGGGGGCTTCTGTTCAACACCGGAAAGAAATCTAGTATTTTGGCTGGAAAGATGGTGGTTACAAAACACATTACCAGTTTAAGTCACCTGAGACGTGAGTGCCACCTGTTGAGTGACCATATATTGAGTCTCTGCCCAGAAAAATTAACGACGTGGGGGCACGGTGCAGCTTTGTGACATAACAGCTCTCAAGATATTTATCTATCTTTGTGTTTTAAACGTGACACCTCCCTGCGTCTCCAGTAGTAACACTGACACCTGCTGGGAGAGGAGAGACTCCTGGCTAAATCTGGGGACAGGTAGAGGAGCCACGCGTACCCGAGAGGAGCCAGGTCAGAGCCGCTAAACAGCGAGGCTATTCTGGACGAAGACAGGTGCTCCGCTTCTTGGTGGCATAAATATTTCATCTCCTTCATTTACTTTGTCTTGAAAGCGCCTAAACTAATGGCATCATGAATTCATGCAAAGCCTCAGACGCACACTCTGTAGACAACAAACTGCGGTGGGACGGGGGGGGGTTGCAGTAAGTGGTGGGCGCAGGATTTTAGCTTAAATACAAATACTATATCTATCCTTCCCTTGTTGACTGCATCCCCAGGCTTAGAGACAACTTAAAGTAAATCTTACCCCTTCCCTCCACCCCTTTACCACAGCTCTGGAGAGTGGAGGTGGCAGTGGGGGGAGGAATAAATCATTTGGCACTTGAGGCCCCATGAGGAGACCAACTTTGCCTGTAAAATAATCACAAATACAAGTGAAAATGTTCCATTTTGAACAGCATGCGTCCTAATGTAAAAGTGGCAGGTGGCATATTTCAAGTGGGCTTTGATTGATCCCCAGCTGTTTGTAAAATTGTCTGTCGTCACAGAATTCAGGTCAGAGTGATAAGCATTGTGGGCACTCCCTCTGGGAATGCTGCTCACATGTTCTCATTCAGACGTCTGTGTGGTGCACTGTACCGCCGTGGCAGTGACAGGCCGGCGCTGCGGCACTGAACAGAGGAGGAGATGGAGAAAAAAAACTTTAAAAGAAAAAAAAAAACATAATATCTGAGCCAGGTAACATACGTCAGTGTTATGTTTGAAATTGTACATAATTATCACATCTTGTAAATATTTTGTTGTTTTATAATCTGTGTAAACTCCAGAAATCAATCTGGGGAAAAAAAGCAACATATCATGTGTGCTACATTAAAACAGCAAGTCAGCTGCAGCAATATGAGTATGAGAAACATGATTTTATCCTTTTCAAAATTTAAGTCAGTTTTCTGTGAAGATAACCTGAGGAAAAAGAGCAACTGCCATGAAAAGCATGTGCATTTTAAATAAAGTAAGATTGGAACGATGGCAGCTATAAATTTTTTTTTCTCCATCTTTTATTTTTATTTTTTTCTGCCAACCTGGCGAATAATCAAAGCTTCCGACAAAAGAAGGGGAGATGGGGGAGGTGGGGGGGGGGAGAAAAATGAAATAAAAACTACATGAGCAGTCATACATTTCTAATGGGACTCTTTTAATCTTGCAAGGGAGACTTTCAATAGTGAATTAGTCTTTTTTGTATTCCTTTAATGCTTCCAAGAGAAATATATGCAAATCTCTGGCTAATGCTAACAGCAGTGACAAAGGAGCCAGCTCTTTCCTGCTACACTGTGTTACTCAGCCGGCAGTGCTGCAGTGGCCGGTATAATGCCTCCAGATTCCAACAAGGCCTGCTGGATCAAAACCAGTAATGAATACATATGGATGTCCTCTGCTAGGAAGATTTCTATCTTTTACCAGCCAGTACCTTGGTCAAGGCTTCCTGTGTTTTTTTAAGTCCCAGCAGGCTATAATTTTAACCACCAGCGCTTTTAGACAGAGCAGACATCTCCATCCTCTTTTTTTCACCCCTTTTAAAATAGGAAAAAAGGAAAAGAAAACAAAAAAAACAACACATTTCTGGAACGAGAAATCACTGTGCCTTAATTACAGGAAAAAATTAACTGTCAAGAGAGTGAGAGGCAGCTTGCCTTAAAAAAGGTGGAAATCAAATGGATCTTAGAGAGGAAAAATAAATATGCATATTAAAAAATGTGACAATAATGTGACAATAACTTTGCCAGCATAACGTGCTAACTCTAGGAATCTGAAAAAAAAATGTGATAAAAAGGTGAACAAGCAAAAATATTGCCACATACATCACATTTAAAATATCATAATCAATATTCACATGCAACACTTGCTTTTATCCTGTAGATTTGACTATTATGATTATTGATAAATTGATAAATTCACTGCCACACAAGACTTGACGACACACAATCAAAACACATTGATGTAGGCATTTGAAATCCATCTATTTTCATTTTGAGGGCCTGCCTGGCAAAGTCTAAACGTGGTTAACTAGTAGAGGCAGAGTTAATCCTTTTATCTAGATCCCTGCTGCAGGGGATCCCAAACACACTCTGATTAAAAAAGGAAACGTGGGCAATGAACAGTTTAAGAATCATGGGCCCTAAACAGATAAAGGCGGAACATCTTGTTGCTATGGCAGTGCATATGGAATGACTGGCGACAGTTCTCTCCCCGTCTAATATATTCACATTATTTATGAAATATTTTATAAGTAGCATAGCAAATGCTAAATATAAATCCCAAGGAGATGCTCTGTGCCTTTCCAGCTGGAGTTGTGGAATGCCAGTGCCCGTGTTATACAGCTTCCTCTTTGGAAAGGCTGAGTGTTTGTTCACAAGACACTCTGCTTTTGATTCCCCCATCCTCCTATTCTTCAATAAGTTAAAAAAAAAGAGAGAGAAGAAAAGAAAAGAAAAAAAGAAACCTCGATCTTTTTACATTGGCAGATAGAAACCATGAACAAAAGAGACAATTTGATCTGCTCATGTGGGAAATCAGATTCCCGTCTGAGATTTATCCAATGCACTCCAGGATACAAGTGAAGAACAGCCAAAAAAATAAAATGAAAAAAAAGCTGGAAATGATAATATATAGAAAATTTAGCTTGTACAAAAAACAGAATTTTTAATATGTCCATTCAATTATTATTCTTCAACGGCAAATTTAAAAAAAAGGAATGCTCCACAGAAGCAGAGAATAGATTTTTAAAGCACACTGCACAAGAGTCAGACAGATGTGAACTAGACATCCGGGACAGGGCACGTTGCCCCCCCGCCCTCCTCCTCTGTACGCTGTGACAGAGCAGGACAACTGCGCTGCTATTTCTCCTGTCAATACTCTCCCAGCATCCATTTTCACCTGGCTGACACCTTTTACTGGTCAAGGGATGAATAAATCACACTTAGTGTACTCCCCTGGTACTTTGACTAAAAAAAGGATATCAACATGAAGGAGGACTGCAGTGTTTTCCTGTCATCGTTGCCCCTGAGGTACGGTGAAAAATTACCGTTGATAAAATATCATTTTTCAAAGAGCCTTATTGCTCTTTTAATCTATCCGCCACAATGGATGGCTTCTGGGATGCGTTTCATTTCATCTGAACACAAACAATCTTTCAAAGGGCTTAATAACAGTTACACAAATGAGAGTCATTAATTACCTGCTAATGGAATAATAGATGTGCCATCTAGTGCAGCTCTACAACAGGAAAGGTGTGGGGCTCAAAAAAAAAAATTATCTAGGACTCCACTTGTCTTTGAGCTTCATTAGTGCTCCAACACAAGCACCATAATGCAAATACAGGCACAAAAATATGCTGATCATATTCTCTCTCATTCTGGTTATCTGTTTACATAATGATAAAAAGAGGAAAAAAATCAGGAGCGGGAATCATCTCAGCTGCACAGAAGGAGCACGGTAAAGAAATAATGCAAAAATGTGCTGCATTACCACGTAGATTCTTAAGAAATGTTTTTATGGTTATTTTTGTTTTTCCTCCATATTAATGTATTCTGCAGAATTCCTGCCATAAGATATAATTGCAGTTTAAATGTATTCCCGGCATTAATCTAAATAAATTACTTGAGTGTATAAAAATATTAAGTCTTTTTGCAAATGATAGCAACTGTGTGCCACTTTGGCTTCTCGACGACAACAAACTCTGCGACTGGGGGAAGAATTTCACTCGGATTATCAAATCAGATCTGACTGATGTGACACACTTGCAGTCAAAAATCGCATTAATCTTCTCACGGAATCAAAAACTAACACACAGGTATTTTTCATCCTAACCTTACTGATAAAACTAACAAATAGAGATGGATTTAGGGGGAGAAAAGAGTAGTTAATGGATGATGAATTAGAGACGAGAGGAAACATCATAAATTCTGACAAGGCGCTGTTGTCTGCGGGATGATAAACAGCACTGTTGGATGGAATCTGCCTCTCTGTGTATCTCTCAGACGCTGGCTGCCACTTTATCTCTTCCATCCTGCTAGATTACACCTCCAGGGTTCAGGTGGGAATCAATCATTGCTATTATTACCTGAAGTCACAAGATGCATCTATCACCACTAAGGTTACCATAACCTCAATATTAACAGAGGAAAAGCCCCTCTAATAAACAGCAGAAAGGATGGGCTGGCTGGTGGGATTTCATCTTCCTTTCACTTTTAATAAGGCACTCAGAGGAATAAAGATTACAGGCCATATTTAGCATGCAGAACAAATCAGGCTCTTCCAGGCTCTTCCTCTCCTCCACTTCTCATTCTGGTTAGTCATTAAGACTGAGGAGGAGGAGGGGGGGGGGGGTTGGCGGGGTTCTAGTGTGGAGAGGCGTTCCCTGGTTCAGCAGTCGCTGCCGCTCTCTGTGTTCTCCTACCGCCTGGAGCTGCTGTCAATAAGACTCTACTAAGGCCCAATATGTGTAAACTTAGCAGCGAGGCTCCGCATGTCTCCACAAGCCCGGTCGGACCACTGACACTCTCGGGCCTCTGCAGAACGCCACCAGACAGATCCAGTGGTGGAAGAGTGGTTAAAGTCCTGGGGACACAACCCTGTTAATGTTCATCCTCTTTCATAAGCCACCATTACACAATGGTGTCTCTGTAAAACAAGATGCAGAAAGAGAGTGAGCATCAGGGCAAAAATGGCTAAGCTTCTTTGAGGATTAATGGAATTTAGTCAAGTAGGAGTCTGCAAGTGCATTAGAGCAGCTGACATGGGGTCATGGCACTGCCGAGTGTTTTCACACGCCACCCCTGACATGAATCATTCATTGCCATTCAAATGAATATCATCAGCCGAATGAAATATAATTAACCACTGCTAAAGTCATTCCATAATAATATACCTCCAATTAAACTATGATCAGAGCATCAAGCCTGATAATAGATTCATACCAATTAAGTTAGAAATATATTCAAAGGACTTTTCACTTTGAAACCAGTCTTGTTATTCCCCTCGACATTCAACAACAGCACTCATTACAGTGGCTCCAAAACTAGAAATGGAGAGACCATGTAAATATTTAAAACCCTCACAAATATATAAATATTCATTCCAGAATGATTTGATGCGCTAAATAAATAATCCCTTGTTAAATAAATGACACCCTAAATAAAACTTTAAAAACAGGATCTGGGGAAATGAAGATGAGATGAATCAGAGGGGAAAATTCTGGAAAGAGGGGACTACGGGCGGGAGTTGGGGGGGGGTTGTCAGCTATCACTCCACCCTATCTGAATTCCTAATGGCAGCCATGCAAACGAGCCAGGCTAATTAAAGCCCGGCAACCAATTAGATGAGCTTTAGCTGAACCTTTTGGGGAGGTACGGAGGCTAAGCCGCGGATGGGGGGTGAGGGGGATCAGTTTGGGAGGTGGAGCTACGGAGTCAACCGAAAACATTTCTCCACTCTCACTCTGCAACATGCTAAAACACGGGTTTTTATTTCTCACCAGCCTCTTAGATCAATATACTGTAGGCCTTTTGCTGTGTGCCAAGTGCAGCAACATGCAGCAGGATGCGCAGGAAGGAGGACGGCAGGGAAGGGAACATAAATAAACCAAATGTGAGAAACCTCAACTGTGTTTTCCACTCTGATTGTTTTCACCGCTTTTGATGAGGAGCCAATTGTGAGTAATCTGCAGCGTCCTACGAAATGAGCAAACGGAAGGGATATTATTCGTTACGCTCTCAAGTACGCACACATCCGCTGTAAAGTACCATATCGCGCGGCTGTTATCGGTTAACTTTTCTTGTTCTCATCAGGTGTTCTGAAATTATTACCGTTCTATTGCTTCGCCCCTGAGCCTGACCTGCTCTGATAGATGTCTGGTCCTACAGGCCTCCGTTCTCCCCCACATGGTGGAGGAGACATAATCTTGGGTGTCGCCTGGCCTATTCTGCTTCCCATTTGACTGCCTCTTCCAGCCTCCTGGCTCTCTGGAGGGCTGTGCCTTTATGCTGCCGGAGCCTGTCCTATCACACACTGGGCTGCAGGAACAGCGCTTTTGTGATGGCTGTGATTAGTCTTTTGTGTTCCCAGGTAGAATTAAGATGAAATTCTACAGGCAGTCATTGTGTTCCTATCTTCAGGACACTCAAAGAAATATGTTGGGTTTTGAAGGGGTGAAATGAAGCCCGCGGGGCCTTGGCAGACCTTGCTCTGTGGGGAAATACACAGTGGAAACACAATGAGAACAATCTTGTCCTTCAGTTTCCTTTTGTGCTCTGCTGAACCTTAGTCAGTGCTGCCCATTTACTGTAGCCTCTTTTTAACAGAGCAGCATTGTCTCTCTCCAGTCTGCCTTTCCCTTTTTGCTAGCTTCTGAGAAAGACCCAAAGGCTGATGAGATGACAGCAGCGACTTTGCCAGAGTCTGGGAGACCCTCAGGGTTTATTACCCACATTCCTCCAAGTGTTGGGTATGCAAATAAAGTTTGGGATGGCGGCTTTCAGATGTGATAATTATGGATTTATTTGTAAGCTGTCACTTCCCTTAATGCTCAGGGACATCAAAATAAGTTCAAATGCAACCATCAGAGAGGATCACACTTGCTAGTGTACCAGAGATTCAAACAACATGTGATTCTCATGACACCAAAGGTCTGTCAATAACCACTCATTTAGACAGCAGTGTGCTTTGGAGACTTTCACCACATGCAGTCCCGCTCAAAATGTCTGGTAGAAAATATTTACATTTTCTCATTCGGTTAGATATTCCAACATCAAGGCGCTTTTATCTGCGGGTAACGCACAAACAAAGACAGAGAGCAAATTTTTATTGCCACCTCATCCCCTGAAACAGACTGGAGCTGTGTACAACTCTTTCAATCAAGCCTCTGATTAAAAACAGAGGCTGCTTTTGACTCAGACGCCGTAGCTCGAGCCAGTTGGATTAATGTTGCAACAGTCCTCAATAAATACCTTTGCACTTTAACATCTGCAGATTATATCAGCAACTTTCTTGACAGGAGGACAGAAATGAACAAACACGAAAAAGGATCAAAACACCGGAATAAGGGCTGCAAACTATTTGAGTCCTGCCAGATGTTTGACAAAGACAACAAAGTGCCTGACAATGAATTGCACATCTATTGTCTTGCGTCAAGTGGCGCCTAATGGGGCGGGAGTAGGTGAGGGTTTCCAGCTGCTGTTTCAGCAGGAGCGGAGAGGCAGGGCAGAGCACTGAGCGCTGAGTGCCGAGCGCCGTGCCTACCTGAGAAACAGCCTTGCTGCCAGGGCTGCCTCACATCACAGACTCTCTGATGGAAGAAAATGGCTGGCCCAGAGAGTGCTATCTCCCTTCCAGCTCAATTCTCAAACATTGGTCTGTCGGCCTCCAGGAGAGTTCTCTGTCACTGTATAAGTGCACATTAAGGCCTGATAAAAACTACGGAATCCAGCCATCCATCTTTATTTGCTGGCCTTAGTGAGTGGAGAGTATGAACACTGAATACCTGCCACTCAGTGGAAGAATACTGCAACTGTAGGTGGTTGACTTTAGACAAGGACTGACACCTACCTACACTACCGACATGGGTACAACTATCCTCAAATGAACTCATGGGATTAATGTTTGTTGTCTTTTTAATGATTATTGCCTCTGACATACATAGATAAAAACTCATTATGGGATGTGCACAGATGGAACTGAGGGTAAACATGAACTTATCTGACCTTTTTCATCTGCTGAAGAGTATCCAATTTCTCAGGCCAACAGAAATTAATATATGTATTCATTTTTGTTTAAATGTACAGTCCTGGTCAGCATGCAAGTAATATGAAAATGTAAATTGTAAAAAAAAATGTACTGATGGTTGCTCCCAGTAAGTAATCACTACAAGTTTGAGACATTACTTTTTTACTGTGCCACTCAGGGTATGCGGATGATGTTGCAGGACAGATCCCCACTTACCTTGTTTGTCTTCGTCTTAAGGTGACAGGGAATGCATTTTAGGTTTAAATCAAACTGTATTAAAACTGGTCAGCTACAGCTAAGACAAGACAAATACATCAACCATCACGGTGCAATCATGCAAAAAACCTGCCCTGTTGTTGCACAGTGTGTAATCGATGTATTTCAAACACCAGCTGATAGTTAACAGTCTCACGTGTGCTTTGGTGACAGCACTTACCTTTAAAGTGTGCAGACGATCAGGCGAGGTGGGACACGGCACCGAAAAGAGAGACAGACAATTCATATATTTATATCTTTCCTGCACACACTAATAGTTGGGACAGTTTATATTAAAACAGATTGCTTTCTACACATATGTTTAATAAATCAAAATTTTCTGTATGGAGGAAAAAATTTATGTGAATGGCATTAAAATTGCACGTTAACAACACAGTTCACACACTGCAATAAATCATACGAAGGCTCATGGAGGAAAAGCGGTTGCCTTGTAGACAAAGACCTTAAAACACGTCTGTATTAGCCCTCTGCTGGTTGCAATCAGGAATTCAGATGATAAACGATGCACAAAATCCATCCTCTTATTAGGGTGCAGTCTGTTCACTGCAAACTAAATTAAATGTAATGATAAGAATCAGTGCAATGACAAACTGAGGTTAAATACTGTACCCTACTGGCAAATACGTGCGTTATACTGATAAATAGAGCTACTTCCCAGTCTGTCTCTCTGTCGGTCTGTTGGTCTCTCTGTTCCTCCATCTCTCTGTGTCTTTCTTTCACTCACTCACTTACACACACACACACACACACAGATGCACAAACACACAAAGACAAACACAGATAGACAGAACTCACACACGCGCGCACACACTGAGACTGTGGCTCTCCAGGGGCTGTTTCACAGTGGTGCTGGGCTGCCTCAGAGCACATTCTATCACCAGCGCAAGATAGCATCTGATGACTTGTGCGATGTAATTGAAGTGTAGATTACTATCTCTCATGTGCTTGCCAGATCAAAATAATAAAAATGCAGGGAGGGAGAGATAGCGGGCGGAACGTGAGCGGGCTACTCCACAGTGGCAGAGTTGTACATGCCTTCGCACTGCTGGAGACAGAACGAAAACCTCGCCGTACTTCTCAGGAGGACGTTATGCCACTTAGAAAATTGAATCCCCCTCACCTCCCTCCTAAACTGCACTGTGGCTGAGTGTATGACAGGCCAGGACATGTTCGTCTCGTACAGAGTGAGGCGGTAGCCTGGGTGTTGAGAGATGGAGAAGTGTTGGAGGACATGGGCGTCACTGAGAGTTGACTGACAGCTGTGACAGGGCTGGGATGTCAGAAGTGGGCTTTACAGGAGTCAGACCTGGGCGAACAGTTCAAGGACACCAAAAAGCTTGGCAACTTTTAGACATATGATGACTGATCGCCTGGATGGTCATCTTTGCAGTTTGGGGACATGCAGATGGAAAAAAAGGCAAAAAAAACAGACAGAAATGTTAAAAGGATGAGTAATAATGACAGATAAATAGCAGCAAGAGTGGTAACCTCGTGCGCGACCGAGGAAAGATCTTTGAATCTAACGTAGCTGAAATAAAGAGGGGATCAATGAAAGGAAATCTGAGGGGAGAAACGGAGAAGGTGGAAGGAGATGAGAGACCGAGAGAGGGGGGAAAAAAAAGAGCGCGAGAGGAGGCGAGAGAAACGGAGCGGCAGAGAGCGAAAGGAGCGAGCGCACACAAAATGAGAAAATGATCAGGTTCACATGAAGTGAGGCCACCAAATTTGTCGTTGTGTAGAGGAACCCCTCATTACCGCACCTCACGGGCACTCGGCGTGGCCTTTGAAGTGCTTTGAGGTACATCATCCCATGAAACGAGCATAGTTAATCCACTTGTTAATCAAGTGTGCTCATGAGCTTATGTCTGAAGTGGCTCTTTCTCCTCGTAAGACTCTGGAGCGTTCAAAGGAAATTGCAGCGGGTGAAAAGATGAGGTATCGAAAAATTTCAGGCAAAAATTTGAGTGCAGCTGTGTCAAAACACGCACATTATCCCACATCTGATGCACAGTTCTTTGCTGCGGCGAGGCCTGCCTTCATAATGGTTGGTGTTACAATTCTTAAAAACAATCAGACACTTCCATTTCCAACAGCCATCTTTAATAAAAACATATCCTTGTATGTGAATCCGGCCTTTGTGCTGCCTATTCGAGAAAAGCATCCCTCACCTATTAAAACAAACAAGTGTTTTCCCTCTTTTGCTTCTTGTCCGCAAACTGAAATGTTAAGAGGCGTTTGGGAAGGGTGGAGGCTCGCTTCTCATGCTTGTCTTCCTCTTTCACTCCCCATCCATTCCTGATGAATGGGTTGTCTCCCTTTCTCTCCACAGCAAACAGGAAACAGACAGAAGCGGGAGAGGGATGGCTGCCTCTCCCTCACTCTCCCTGCCTCTCTCTCTCTCCCTCTTTGCCCCCCCCCAACCCCCCTTCCTCCACCCCCCAAAGCCTGTGGGCCGCTCTGAGGCACAGCCACGGAGGCCTGGCGCTGCCTCCCCCTGCTGCGCCAACAAGTCTCCTTTTCACTTCAATTAATGAGCCATAAATAACCCAATGAAGGTGTCAACAAAGAGCACCATTTATCATGGCTTTCACCAACTCCACTTCATGTGACGAAGAAAACTCATTCCCAGCCTACAGCGCGCCCAAACAAAGACAATGCAAAAAGAGAGAGATTTATTCCTGGACGAACACTCCAACCTAGAATTCATCTTGCGCAGGGACTCTCACAGGTGCAGTGATTTGACAAATATACCGCGAACAGTGGGCCTGTGCCTTTGTTAGATTTCCACAGTCAGACTAGCAATAAATTTGGTTAAGAGTGGGGGACAACACTCTCGCTGAGTTCCCAAGAGGCTGCCAGGGAGCCCATGTTAAAGACACTTCTTTCTGTCTCAGTCCACTTCGGGGCTGTGGATCACAAAAGGCAGCCAGGGTCTCCCAGAAAAAAAGAAAAGGAAAGGAAAAAAAGTGAATACAAATGAATGAGAAAATCTGTTGAAAATACCGGCCTGGTCTGAGCAGCAGGAAGAATTGCTTTATCAGGGTGTCCCATAAATGTCACTTTGAGTCAACAATGAGGGAAAAAAATATACAGCACTGAATCATAGACCCTCCTCTGAACCGCATGGCTCCTCGAATCATGCAGCAAGCAGAGGTACAGTGCTATGGTGAAGTGCTTCGGAGAAAAGACGAAAACTCCCTGAATAATATATGACAGCTTGGGTTTTGAATCCGACATTAAAAGTGATGACGTGAGTACAAACTCAGCTCTGCTTCATCTCGGATCCACAAATCAAAACCTAAGGCATAAAAGCAAACGGTAAATAGTCCATCTTCAGAGTGCGAGCATTTATAGAGTAAAAAAAAAATAATAATAACAACAACAAGCAGGAGCTTTTGAATACATCTGAACGCAGGCATTTTCCGCCTGGCAGCTAAGCCGGAACTAGTGTCTATAGGAGCCTGCTAAACCAATTAATGGTTCCTGTTAACCCACTCATCTTTGGGAGGGCGGGTGGAGGGGTGGATTGTCTTTCTAAATAATACAGGAAGATGTCCCCTATCCACCAAGCAGCCCACACACGCATTTTGACAAAGAGTAGCGGATTGTCACTTGAATCTGGGGCTCCTCTCACGCCACAAACACACACTTCAAGTCGGCGATTCTGCACAACGCGGAGCAGCGCGAGTCTTTGTTTGCGCGTGTAGTGAATCCCCGATCTAAACGCCTCCACGCGCCAGGCACTTTGATGGTGTCTGATACGCAGCTTCATAAAATAAACTAAGCAAGCGCGGCACACAGCAATGTTGAGACTGCTCAGACAAGGGAGAAGAGGTAAGGGAACAAAGTTAAATCCATTACAGCAAAAGGGATATTAAGTGCCGTTATCGCAGAAAAACATAGAATTTGTACAATTTTCCGAGCCACCCCCAGTGATATAAATGTCCAGCAACCATAATCAGTCTGGGTTACAGACACGGCCAGAAAGCCGCGATAAATGACATTTCCCAAAATCACGCTGACATTTTCTCTTATCAAGCAGCAGGCACTGGCATGGTGAGAGTAGGCTTGTCAGTCAGAGGCAGACAGGCCTCACACCTTATCACAAGGGCACTCAGCCTCTCTGGAGCTAATGCTGAGGCTGGGGATGGAGTTTAGAGATGGGGCTAAGGGGCAAAGACCGATACTGAAAGCAGAATCTGGAGACACCCCCCCCTCCAAAAAAAAAAAAAAAAAAGGACAGTATAGTTACACCAGGTCTGGGATCTTTGGGTGAAATTGCAGCTCGCGACCGGACTTAAGATGGAGCCGATGTGGGAAAACACAGCTGCGTACTTCTGCTTTGGTTGGAAGCTGACTTTAAAGCAGCGGATGCAGATAAGGCTGATGCTACGGCACGACTCTTTCCATCCTCTTCCACCCCCCCGCCCCCCTCGCCCCTCGCCGCTGCTGCTCTTCCAGTCAGCCTCCCTCGGAAGCAGACACAGAGCGGAAAATTAAATATTTAAGGTTGATAATGACGCTCTTCATTAACATGTGATTCTGAATAAAAAGTGGAATACATAAATAAAGAAATAATAGAATGCCTATGAGCGGACATGTTGAATGAATTTCGGTGGCGATAAAAGGGAACAGACGAGAGGGATTTCTTGGTTGGGGAGAAAATGATTGAGGCAAAGGGGAAGAGATCAGAAAGAAATGGCAGTCTGTGGGGGGAAAAAAATGAACATACAGTGTGCATTACTGATTGTCATGGTTTTTTTTTTCCTGTTCAGTCCATATAGACTGTTTTATTTTTTTCTTAGTGTGGTCCAGCTTGTTGGCCTTGCTATTTTCTATTTTTCCCCTCATTATCATTTAGTTGTTCTATTCTTTCATTTTCCAGAGTCCAGATGGTACATTTCTTACTGTCAAAACTAAGACCGGACTTCCAGCTCCGTTAAAGCAGCTGGCTCAGCCTCACAACGTTAACAACTGTCACTGTGACACCTCTCTCCTGACAACGCGCAGTCACCTAACGCGATACAATGTGGGAGAAGACTCCCGAGATATTCTCCTGGCAATTTCGCCCGGGCGCTCCGACTGCAGTCAACAGCCTGATTGGCCTGCGTTCGTGAGGTAAGAGACTCAAAGGGGCAAGTTATGTTTCGCGGCGTGCCGACGGATCCGCTCGGGAGATGGCTGTCTGAGGCGGCATTGTGGCAGTGAGACAATAAAAGTGGGGGAGAAAGCCTCTATCCCTGGCAGCACATGTTTGAGTCAGAGCAGTGGATCCTGCTAAGCCTCAGTGACTCACAGAACAGCTCGCAGTGCGAACCATCAGCTGTGCTTTTCGCTGGTGTGTAGGAGCTTTTCAAAGTCAAAAGCATTACCTCAGGAATGCAGGGTTAAAATCTGCATGAAATGAAATACTAAGCAAAGAAACGCCGGTGTTTATGGGAAGAGTGCGTACAAAACACATGATGTTATGAGGAGAATTTCTGGTGTACAACACAGATGAGTGCCATTTGGAGACTGTTTGTATTCCCCCCCCCCTGTAACTGAACAGCGCTGGGATCTCAGCTTGTAGTTAACCGTATGCAGGGAGGTGATGGATGGGTTAACAGGGTATAAATTATATAACAGCGGGGTAAACGCAATACACTCATTAGATTCCAATGCTTTTATTTTCCCCAGGAGTAGCTACAGTAATTGATGTCTCGCTCTTCTGTCTGTTTGTTTTACCCTGACAGAATCAGTGAGATAATTCACACTCAGCTGCCACACTGGCACTTAATACAAAGCAACAGTGTTTTCCCTGACTGCATGGAATAAAAAGCGACTACGGAGAAAAGTAATTTGGGATATAATGATAAAGCACAGTCATAGCAAATAGAGGTCAAACTGGGGAGGTTTTTTTTTTTTTTAACCACATGAGCCTTCCCATTACTTACTACATCAGTTCATATTGTGAAATATATTAGAATAATTGTTAAATAATGTGTCCAGTGTGAACAAAACGAAAGCCCTAATAAAGTCACTGTGAGACACAAAAAAGACAAAAAACAAACACGACTGTGTGAAACTATCTGCTGACTTCCTGTCTGAAATCCTCCACTGAGCAGGTCACACAGGAGTCATTCACAGAATCCACATGTAATGAATCTGAAATTCCAGCGTATTGAATTTCCGTAATGACCTACTGTACTGTAGCTAAAGACCCAGTTAGGGTAGGGCACACACGCACCGGAACATAATTATTTGTTTACTCCTGCCTGTCTCTGGAGCCTCTGAGTTATTGTGGTGTTTATGCTCCCTTTGTGCAACAGTGACTTCACTGCTGTTGTTATCTCCTGCAGAAAGACACACAAGACGAAATTATTTATAACACTGTGCGAGTGCGTCCGTGGCCAGCTCCCCCGTTCCAGCATGGATCAGAAAGGAAGATTTCATTTGTCACTACCCTCTCCTAAATCTGAAAACATGACTTAAAGACTCCTAAGAACAGAAATGTCTAATTTGGCTGATTTTTTTTTAACTCGTCTCAGTAATGGCCAATTATGTGGTATGATGAGAGGTCTTAGTTTTTAATGTATAGTATGAGAACACTTGTTGTCTTATGTCAGTGAGCTTTCAACTGCTCTCTTTTGATGCTCTATTTTCCATTGGTGGTCTTTAATTCACCCTCCAGGGTGAGGTCATCATCTCAAATAGATCAAACATGAAAGACAGCAAAAGAGAGGAGCTCTACATATTGTTCAGAGCATATGGGCTGCCGTTTCGCTTTAAAGTCCTCATGAAAGTTCCCCATAACAGTCTATTATGGAGACGGGTCTGCTCCAAACCCCCTGCTCGGGACATTGGTCCTATTTATTTCCCTCTGACATTCTTTCTTCATTATGTAGTGTGTTGTGCCTCCAGCCAGTCGGCCGGCTCCCTGTCCACTCTCTTACGTCTCTAAATGGGACAGCACTATTGAGAAGATTTGAAAAAAAAAATGTTATTGAACCCATACTGAATAGACGTAAACAAGGCTGATCAGAAATGATCACGTCAAAGAGATTAAATTATAGCCGCAGCATCACCGGCAGAAAAGTCGACATTTTCTATTAAGAGCACACAAAACTCCTGATGCTCCGCATGAAGAGTGCCGCTTTAATAAAATAAAGAATAGAGAAAAAAATCGAGAAAATAAAAAAAGTAGTGATGCTTACCATTTGACATTCATTTTTCAGAGAAGATATCTGACGCCCAGCACACGAGCTGTGATCAATATCTAATCTGGAGAAATAAATTGCCCCTGTTTGTCTTTCATCTTTGAGGAAATGTATAAGCATTCTGACAACAGCGTGGAAGCATTAATCAAATAATGAAATAATGATTTGGGAAGGAGGGGGGAAAAAAAGAAGCATACTGTAGCCTGCTCTGATATTCAGTGTGACCCAGCGTTGTTGACATCCCTGCATCTTGTATCACATCTTGTTACTTCAGTGCAGTCGCGAGGAGTGCGAGCGGGGAGGGACTTCAGCAGAGATCATCTCCTCTCTTTGTCAGAAAGCAAAGCGATGAATTGGATATCTAAGAAAAGGTACCAGTCCCCTGTGTACACTGTGAATAATACACTGTAACATGCATGGATGTCATACACTTGTGCTTCTGACCTTCCTCTATCTGACAGTAAAGAACTCTTTTTTTCCCCATTTATTCTCAGTCCTTGTCTTTGCAATTACCATGTTCCAATCTCGCCTTGTCCCCACAGTCACCCGCAATACCCAGAAGGATCGGCAGTCTTTCTTCTGGTGCAGCAATTACCGCCCCTATCTCTTTGAAACAAAAAGTTTGGTGTAGGATATTAGAAAATGTCAAATTCAGGTTATATTTCACTTAAGTCCAAAGGCGATGCAGTGTGCTCTCAGGAAACACTATTTTCACAGCCCCTGCATTATGCATGAACCTTGAGGTCCATCATTATTTTCAAGAGGAGGCGAAGGGATACTGTTTGCTGTCAGCGGCGTGCGGAATACAAACAAAGCAGGTATTGACATTCCCAGAGGCATGTCGCACCCAATCAAATTTAGCAGCTCAATTAGAGAACGAGAGGGGCGATTGACTCAAACGTGTATTTGACTTTTTTAGCGAGTCTTTATTAAGTATCACACTTTTGCGAGTGGAGTCGAATAGTTCCTCCGTCGCTGATATGCATGAACTGTGGCCTCTTATCACAATCCTGCAGGACGGACTAATCACATTCCAGTCTTTCACCTGCATGCCTGACATGCTTTGCTAGAGCTCATGATGAACCTTCTCAGGCAGGCATGACACCACTCTGTCACTGATGGTGCCAGACTTTCATCTGGAGAATATCACAGCGAGTTCCACCACTACCACGGCAGTAACCGACAGTAATAATAATACCAATCGTGATCGTATTCTCGCTGCAAAATTTATATCAACATTTTGTTTGGCTGTCATGCCGGGTCCTTAAATTAAAAGCTCAGAAAGTGCACATTGCTATCAAAGTCCTCAACAAATAAAACTATGTAAACAGGGAGAGGAGCGGGCCAAGTTATTTCAACAGTGGGTGGGGGGGGTCTATTCTGAAATAGCGGATGAGATTTTTTTAAAATATGTCGCTACAACCCCTTGCAGTCCCTGTGGCAATGCTTTTTTAATCAGCGAGTTAACTAATAAGTTCTACCAGTTCGAAAGATCAGAGAGGAGGAAAACTGGCTCGACAAACCTAGTAAGTGGTGTTTGTGTGTGCGCTGACATTTGTTATGTTTAGTTTTTTTTTTTTTTTGACCATTTTTATTTACCTGGAACAGCTTTTTTTTTAGTGTTTGATTTTAATACTCTTCTTGCCATCCTGCAATTTTTCTAATTATGTAAGCGTAATATTCAGCACCAGACTAGTAATTTGCCTTGGAAGGAACAGCAGCTGTGCACTGATCTGGTTTTCATGTAGGATCTCTCCCACACCATCGTGTTAAGTCAGCTCTTTTACCTGCGAAACTGAGGCGGAGCAGTAGGTCCTGCTTTTACTCTTCTAAAAGGACCACTCTAAATAGGAAATATTTAGATTTTAGAAAAGGTAATGGATGGAATAATAAGTAATATTATATCATAAATATTAAGTTTTTTTTTCAATAAATTGTCATTCGCTGTGGAAATATTTACAAATGTATATAATTTCTTAAGGTAATTCATGTCCATATTTCTTCAATGAACATTGTTCATGAAGTTCTTCTAACACTTTTTAGCAGCACATGTTTAATATTTTTATTAATATGAATATTCAATGCATTATGGTGTATTCTTAATCCCAATTTTAAATCTGTGTTTAAAAGAGAAATTATGTTTCAGTTCCCATCCCATACTTAAAAATATAAGAGATGGGTGAAAGCTTAGACAACATGTTTATGTGGTCTCAAAATAGTTGTTAATTTTTTTCATCTGCAATTGACTGAATGGCTCCATTACAATATATAGTTTCAAACTTTCCTTTATAGCCTCTGTGTTATCTAATCCCTCAGTGGTTAGCATTGTCACATCAAAATAGGTTTAAGTGGTTTAAGTCAGTTTTCATCTTATATGTGCAGACCCATCTAAATATATAAAGTAGTCACTTCTCAATATGATGACTTTGCTTGAGGTTTTTTAAAACTGCTATCCGTATTTTCCAACTTGTGGAAAAAAATGGTTTAAGCCAAATATCTACTAAAAGTTTAGGCCAAACTTCTGTTAATCCAGAGTCTGCTCAGTGACTCTAGTTGTATGAGTTTTACTGTGGTGAAGTATGTGTGGCCTGATGGAAAAGTGGAAAAGTCTGGTGATGTAACACCCTCTGAGGCTGAATGCTCCACACCCTGTTCCTGTCTCTACTACCACTGCGTCCTTCCATGAGACTTCTTTTCCTCCCTGTTGTGCTGTCGTGTTTGCAGACACTGACAAAGCAGAAACAGAGCATTGCAGATTTTTGACATTGTTGATTTTTTTTCCCCTCAAGTCACAACGTACACCACTTCAGCCATTGAATTAAAAGTCCTCACTGATGAAGTCACTCCTTGCAGGGAAATTTGAACCTGCTTGGAAAAAAAAAGTTGATGATGAAGTGTTATGAAAAGAAATATAGCTGTGTAACAAAAATTACTTTGGAGTGAATCTGGCAAACAGTCCACAGACATCTGTTTTCTACTAGTTTAGCAACTTTATACTTGTCCAGGCTTGGTATGGCCAAGTTAAGAGCTGCTGTTGCCATAGAAACAAAACAGGATGGACAGTATTGTTGGCACTGTGGTTGAAGGTCTGGGACGAATAGGCTCTCATTGTGTTCTCTGGTTGGCGATTTGAGGGAGTTTTAACTAAAAGAAAAAACAGTAATATCCTGTTTTGGCGGTAGCAGAGCTTGTTTAACCTTTAACCCATCACGTAATTTGTCAAGAGGAAAAAGAACAATATCCCACCAGGCGACTCCCAGTTTGGGATAGTGCAGATGAAGCTGAATACAGAAGGGGTCGTAGCCCAGAAAATTGCACTCCAAAGTCAAGGTGGACAGATGGTGGTGGTCCGATTTTAGCCTCATCACTTTAAGGGAAATCATGCAAAAGAAACAACGCAGCGCTATCTCAAAGGATTACTGTTGAAAACAGCAGAAACGGGTTGCTCATTTTCTCCAGGTTAGTTCAGGAAGGATGTTCGCACAACAGCTTCAAAATCTACAAAGTTATTTTCAATCCAGAGATACCAACTCATCTGATCAAATAACCCCCCCCCCCAAAAAAAAAAAAAAAACTAAATAACAAAGCCTTCCTATTACTTGACCGCCAAGATGAGCCATATTTCCTGCCATTGCTGAACGCACATTCAATTACACAGCCTGTAAAACAGCTCTGGGGTGCAGGATGGGTAAAGAGAGCCAGACAAGACAGAAATTAAGCTTGTTACAGACTGATTTTCAACTTCACTTAATTCAGCTTCCTTTTCACGGATCCCTCCCATACCCGAGCATTTCTCGTTTATTTCACCCCCCTGCTCCTCAACATGGAAGCAGGATTTACATATTGCAGGTAAACTGGGGAATAAAGAATGCAGATCCAATTAAACCTCTAGGGAGCTAATTAGTTACAATTAAATTTCTGCTTCACTTGTTGTGTGGGATTATTTGGTAAACACCTACAGAATGTTGAAAGAATCTTGGCCTTTTCCCTGAACTTGAGAAGCGCTCTATTCATCTAGTGGAAACCTAGCTTTTGTGGAGAATTTTTTTTTAATCACATTCATTAATCTGTAAGGATCCTGTGGTGAGTTATTGACATCAAAGTTGATAGAGATGTGGTGAAAGAGCAGAGCGTTCACTCTGCGGCTTTTAAAGGAATCTAAGAGTCAAATGAGGTGCATAAACTGACACAGTGAAGACAAAGAATGGCCAGTGTTACTATCAAAGAGGGTGAGGGAGTCACTGTACAACCAAGGCCTGCCTTGAGTTAATTGCACGCTGACTTCATTAACCTTGATGCGCGTTATTAATCGCCACTTCCGCACTCTTCCTCATTATGCCTGAACCACATCTTACGGAGGGAGACCGAAAGCTCGCAAATAACACGGACAAAGATAACGGAGGCTTTTGAATGCAGCATGCTGCTCAGTTGAACTGTTAGCAACAAGCGAAGAGCAATGTCACAAGACATTAGATAACAATAGCTAAGGCATTTCACCTGCCTCTGCAGACTAGCCTGCAGCCAGTCAAAGGTGTGCTCAGTGGCTTTGTCCTGTCATCGCATATCACCATTCATTCATGCATCACAACGTTCCACACAACGTGTCTCCTTCTGTTACAGTGTCCAGTAAGTGACAGACAGAGTTTCAGCTGGCCTGTCAAAGAGTCCCATATGCATTAGGGATAAACAACAGTAGGCCTTGGCATTAAAACGGCATGGGGTGTGTGTGTGTTGGTGAGCGAATGTTGTTTAAGGTACCAATGGGACAATGACACATGAACCAGGAAGTCCAGTTGGAGAAACAGCTCAGTGCACATCAGACAGAAAAAACACTGCACTTTGTAAAGTTATCATGGCAAAAGCAAAAGGGGAAAGAGACAGAGAGAGAGAGAGACAGAGATAGATAGATAGATAGAGAGAGAGAGAGAGAGAGAGAGAGAGAGAGAGAGACAGAGAGAGACAGAGAGAAATAGAGAGAGAGACAGAGGCCACTTTGCACCCTTTTGCCAAAATTCTGTAAGAAAAAAGAAAAATGTGAACAAGTGAAAACAAACAATAAGGATTAGGATAGATAGGTACATTTAGACCAGCTTTATGGCGTTTTTCACTGGCTATAGAAATTTCTCAGTTTAAAATCAGAGCCTTTATATGACCTACATAAGCAAACGAAACGAAAAGTGGGAAGATTGGCTATGATTAGTGTCTGATAGTTATTCTAAATGCCAGACACCAGGGCAGATTTTTCTGCGAAATCAGACATAACTGTGCTGAGGTCTGCTCTGGCTGAATTCGAGTAGCTTCAAATGTTAACTGAAGGTCCCTCTCCTGAGCTGCTGCCTGGTCTCCCCCCGACGAGGAAGTCTCTTTGTGGTGGGTGGTGAAGCGGAGGTAAAAAGTAAGGTGAGACACAACTTTAACACGACATGTTTTGGATTTATTTAGATAATATTGTCACTGAATATGTACTTGTGCTCTCACTACAGTCTACTCTGTATTTATGACACAGGTTGCATGTTTTTCTATCCTGCAGGAGGGATCCATTTTTTTATTGCTTGTCCAAAAGTTCCTCTATCAATTTAAAGAGTTCATTTTGTTGGTTTTGTTTTTTTTCTCCTTACCCCAGTAGAGGAATGGAGGACAGAAGGCAAACATGAGATTTTGGGCCATACAAATAAAAGACAAATAAGAAAAAACACACAAACATTGATTTCAATTGAGGGTTAGGGTTGGAATGGAACGACAAAGAAAAAAAAAATCAACAGCTGCATTTCCTCTCAAAGCAGCATCCCTGTTACTTCCAGAGAACATGCTGTCAACAGTTTTCACTGGATCTACATTGTTCCAACCAAACAGTTCCAGCGAAAACAGTTCACGGTGAGGTCTGACTCAAAATCTGAGCAGAAAAAACAAAAATAAACATCTGGATGTAACTAACGGTGACAGATAATATATATATATATACATA